>SMDT01001499.1:0-87003 GCA_005392925.1 Aquilaria sinensis | reverse complement strand
TGGAGAAACTGGGAATACTGGTACAGAGGCTGTATTTTAGTATCTTCCTAGTCCTAAACTCCCAGGTTCTTGTTTCCCGAAGCTCGTCCAATTTTTTTCACCCTCAACATCCACGACCATTGCCTTTTAAATGCCACTACAAGTGGTGATTTTGGTGTGTACTATTCATATGGTCAATTTTACCTGGTTAAGTATAAAATCCATAACTACAAACTTAGATTTAATGTCTCAAACCTATTTCCCTATGAAGGTTTAAGTGTATTAATGGGTTTAAAACCTTTAGGGCACAAGAGGACATGGGTAGAAATTGATTTGGACACAGTGTGAAGGTTTAGGCACATGAAAGGGTACCAAGGGCACCAAGTATACATGTAATTGTGCATAAGGTCTAAGTTGGCTTAATATAAGGTTTTGGCCATTGTCTTCCCTGCCATGTGAGATTGTATGTGAATAGGTGTGTGATAGTTGGACGAATATGCTTATATTTACATAATGGCCAAGAGGCCACTTAGATAAAAATAGTGAGCATTGTTCTAACTGGCGTACAGAACATGCATTGCCCTAGGACTTAAGTATACTAAATATGGTCACTATATTTAAGCTCTCAAAGTGATAACAGAAGTTGGTATCAGAGTAGGTTTGAATGTGGTTTATGTGCATATGACATGATGCATATAGTTACATCCATATAGCTTAGTTAGGTTAGCTGCTAGTGTTAAGTACCTAACATACAGTATATATTGTGCTCTTCTGATTGTCATGAAACAAAGAAAATGGTTACCACAAGAAGAGGGGATTAGGGACCCCTAAGACCTCATGGTGAGCAAAGACTATACATATGGAATGAAGAAAAAAAAGGGGTGAATAGACAACACAAAGGGTTCAAGGGGCAATAAACCCTACACTTGAACTAAATATGCCTCAGGTGTGGGCAGAGCTGCAAAGAAACCTTGCCCAGATAAATGAAGGCTTAGTAAGGCTTCTGCAAGCACATCAGCAATGAGTACTAGCCACTAGTATAGTACCTAAGTTGAAACACCACCCCCTCTCTTCTTCTACTTAAATATCACCTATCCCACTCCCCAATTCATCAATTACAACTTCCTCCTCATTCCTTGCCAATGCCTACCTCTACATTCTCTCGGAAAGCTATAAGCTTGGCTTCCTCTATTTTGATTGGATTATTTTGTGAGTTCTTATTATTCTTCTGTAATCCAATTTAGGGATGATTTATTTTTGTGCTGCAAGTTAAATCTCAAGGACCATTTGCCTATTTGTAATCAAAACATCTAAAGGGAGTTAGAAAAACCAGGTAGTCCTCACCTGAATATACAGTTTATGCCCACACCACCAAAGCACACTGAACCTTGTAGCAATGTGCAAAATATTCAGATTTCTCATTAGGGCACCTTTTGTAATGCTCCAAACAGCTCAAACGTCAAGTCCGTCTAGAAGTTCAATGAGAGCTTTTGGCTCAATATAAGCTTTTAACTCTAGTTTATGGATGGGAAAACCTTTTACTGATATAGCATTAATGGGATCTGGACAATGTTCAAGTGTAGGTTCTGGCTATAATCCTGGGCATAATTCTGTTGGTGGAGATATGTTAGGGCAGCTCTTTTGGCCTCAGTGTTGTGTTAGTGTTGTGCCCAAAAGCCAATCATGAGATGATTGTATTTTTGCACATTGAGTCATGATATTTTATTAAGGCATTAATCCAACAATTACGTTTGTTGTTTTGTTTCTGCATAACTTAACCAACATAATCGTAACCCTAGAATAATGATATTCTTAAACGTCCCTGGTCTAGTATTATTGTGGAGCGGGTTGCAATAATACATAACGACTAGCATATGTGGAAACGAATATGAGATATGTAGTCTACATATAGGTACAAGTTGGAGAACTTGTGTACTGGACCGACCCACCATGAGAACACTACATGGATCGTTATATGAGTGTCATAAGTGATTCTCATAGTGATCATGGTAATGTAGTCCTTCGACCTAAGATCATCAAGGTTCCCTACATGTGAGTCACATACTTTGATACTTTCCTTTGTTGCTCATAACTGAGTGAACTTGAAGGAGGTCATTGGGTATGTCACATATCATGCGGAGGGATTTGTATGTTAAAGATGAGATTTGTCCCTCTTATGTAACAGGAGTGATATCTTCGGGCCCCTTGATAGAGTGAGACTTAGAAAATACATGGCCATGCTCGGATGAGTTGATATATGATATTAATGTCATCAGTTTAAGTTGGTCTACTCGGTAATCAAGAAACCAAAGATTCGGCTATACGAGAGTGACACATTCCATGTCTCGTGCTTAGTCTTGATATCTTGGACAAAGGGACAATGGCATATATCGGTGATGATCATAAAGGTTTAGTCGAATCATCAACAATCTTGTCACTTGGGTAGCAATGATGTGTTGCTAGACACCGCTCATTGCTTATGATCATAAATGTGATTTATGATCATTGCCAACGTGGTAAGAGCTTGTTGGGTCGCACACATAGAGCTATTTGGATCATTAGAGTGCATGGGCTAATAATTTGGGTTTTGGGTTCACAATAATTTTGTATTAATAATGGGCCCAATAGTTGAGCCATTATTAAGCCCGAAATTAAATCCTAATTGGATTAGGGCTTTGAAACCCATTAGGCCTGGAAGTTGAGTCTCACTATAAATACAACTTCTAGTGAGAAATTCGCAGGTCTCCTTGCCCTAGCCTCCAAAAAGGACAGCCACACTCTTCTCTTGCAATTCCTTGGAGGACGCAAGCTAGCACTGTGAGTGCAAGAGAAACGCATCTACCGGGACGTGGTGGAAGCGTGGTGATCCCGAGAGGCTCGTGTGGATACCATAGAGAGCCTGAACACGTCAACTGTTTAGGTTTTGTGATTCGACTCTACAGTTGAGTGAGAGATCTTAACCGAAAATTAGGTATGAAAATTTTCGAACACCCGGTTTACCCCGTTTCACTTGGATCCTGGAGGGTTTCGGTTAAATTCCGCTGCGCTGTTTGGCTCCCGAAACCCATCATGTAGATGATGAAAACACCGCTGATCCAATCTCCATTTGGCAGTGGATAGGTCGATGGAGGAACCCAAATAAGCGGTGAGACATCTCACCACCGCAGCATTCGATTATCATATTCACCTGGCCTCAATATAGGAATTATTAATTCAAATCAAAGGTTGTAACAAACTGACCAAGGGCGATGAGAAGGTAGCTAAAGGCCTACTAGTGACGGCCATGTGGACGATGAATTACTTGGTGTAGCAGAAGGCAGAGAGTAGGGCATAGATGCTAACAATGGCGTAAGAGATAATGATGGCAGGACCAGTGTAGAGAAGGGTGGCTAGGCCAATGGTGATGAAGATGCCGGCGGCTACCATGCTGCCGGTTCCAGGTTGACAAGGTCAAACTAGTGGAGGGTGCGCTGCATGTTGGGGCCAGAGCGGGCCTCTTGCCCTTTCTACTTTCCTCTACTGAATTGTCAAAAAGAAAAGAGAAGAAGACCCCGCCAAAAGCCATATAAAGCTAGTCACATAAGCATTTCGTTATATCTTAACGACAAAACGATAAGATGTTATTGTAGCAATTGCCATGGTTAGAGGACAACCAGTGTAGTAATTGATAGCTTTGAGGTGATTAATCAATATGAGCATTAGTTTAGTGGTAATGGGTACTATCTACCTTTTTGAGAATTTATCACATTAATTACCATTTGGCTAAAGAATTTACCTAACTAATGATATGATGATATAATAATGTACTTAATTAATAAATGATTTATATCATATTTTGCTAAATAAATTATAGAATGTATAAATTTCTTTCATATGGTTAGAATTAGATTTTGAAAAGAAATAAGAGATGTTAGGCACCTCCTAAGTGCTTGGCTTAGGCCAAGAAGGACCAAGAAAAATGAGAGAAAACAGAAAGGGAGAGTAAGAAGAACTATGGAGTCTAGTGCAGTGGTCTATGAGTAAAGCTGGAGACTTTTAGGCCCTAAATGCACATGGGAAGGAACTATGGAAAAACAGGCAGAAATCCAAGAAAGGGGATCAAATTGTACACTGAGATGGGTGGTACAATTAAACCCATAAACTTAAGGTTGGCATTTTCGGCCATGCAAACTTTTATGGTGGCTAGTGCAAGACTAGACCAAATGTGGGAGACAACAATGATTACTAGTCAAAATCTTGTCTACCACTAGTGTACTATTCACTAGTTACTAGTTAAACTAACTACTCTTTATTTTAGTTACATGGCCGGTTATGCATGGGTGTTTATGACATCTTGGTACTTGTGTTTGTTACTTGCTTGGCATTATGGGCCATGTTGGGCTTAATGGTCTCGGGTTGTATGTAACTTGGCATGAACAACTTATGGATGCTTGGCATATATAGCCATGTTAGATGCTAGGTAGACTACCTTTTGGTTTGTATATATGTGTAGTCTTGGATACCTAGTTTGATGATGTTTTGTGGACCTTGGATGCCAAGTTATGTATGGGCTTATGGATGGCATTACGCTTGGACTTATGTGTTGAATATTATGGGCCAAAGTTTGGCACTTTTGTGTGAATAGTTATGGGCCTAAACTTATGAAATTGTGGTGCACTATTATATGTATGATTGTTGGCCGAGAGCACCCTGCACATATTAACTTGTGGTTTTCAAAATCTAAACCAATAATGTGGGCTTCTTGGTTGTCATATAGATAGCACACTTGATTGCACACCAATTATGCACTTAAAAACTTCATTAAGTGTTGCCTTGCTTGGTATGCAAGTATTCAATTAAAACCTTGCTTGTTGTGCAAGTTAGTGGTATTGGGCCTTGCCTTTGCTGCAAGTATTTGTTGGACTTGTTTTAAAGCCACCTGGGCCACCTCCCAGGCCTCTCAACTTAAGAAAATAAGACTTAAAAGTTGCCATGGTTTGCTTGGCCGAATGCTAGAAACTTAATTTTGGAGTTGGGCTTGTGAGTTAATTTAGAAACTTATAGGCCAGGGCCTGAGCGAGGTGTGACAGGCTTTGTTTGGTATCAGAGCCTGCTTTGTTACTACAATCAGAGCTAAGCCTAGACAGTGTTCCCTTTAGGGCTAACTCATATAAGACTTGTATTATTTTGGATATTTGTGAATATCTACAATTGAAAGTGCAGGATGAGAACCAGAGGCAGGGATAAGAGTTCCCTGAGACAGGAAGAAGAAACTGCAGCCCATTATGTAGAGGGATTGTAGGAAAATGTGCCTGAGACCCAGGCAGAAGAAATGGGTCATATTGGGGCTGAAGAGCCCACTGCCAGGTACCAAGCACCTGGGCCAAGCAGAGACAGACAAGAGAGAATGGAAGTGATGATGAAGTCACTACATGCAACAGTGGCTTAGTTACTGCTGGGAATGCAATCCTTGGCTAGAGGCGATGCCCAGAATCAGGAAGAAGTGGAACCAGCAGAAGCAGTAGGTAGGAGAAGAAGAAGGCCTGGAAAAGAGCCAGTAGGCTATGATCAGTCCAGCAGAGCTGGAGGAAACCAAGAGGAGGAAGAGGTAGATGAGGAGAGGAGACACCCAAGGGCCAGAAGGATGAGGTCAGAGGTGAGGCAGGAGCCCACAATTGAGGAGGAAGAGGGGGATGACAGCCCAGATATTGAGGAAAGAGATGCATACATATACTCCAGAGGGACTGAACCCTCTACTAAGGAAACCACACTCAGAAGCAGGTCAAGCAGATCATCCAGGGGTAAATCCAGTAGCAGAGAAGCGAGTAGGAGAAGGCATAGTAAAGGAGGACTAAAGGAGGGCCAGTTGGAGGGATTCCTGGCACTAAAACCTCCAGTCTTCAGAGGACGATGTGAACCAGAGGAGGCAGAGTTCTGGGTATATCAGTTAGAGAAGATACTGGAAAGGATGGAGGTTACCACCACACAGAGAGTATTGCTAGCCACTTTCAGACTAGAGGGGAATGCAGAACTCTGGTGGAGGACGGTACAGAGGAGTTACCAAGAGAGGAACCTGAGGAGACATCCAGACAGGAGGAGGTCTATGAGGTGGGCTGATTTTCTCAAGGTCTTTCGGCAGCAGTATGTTAGTGCGGCACAGAGAGACCAGAAACGGGTTGAATTTGATCAACTAGAACAAGGGAACCTCAGTGTGCTGGAGTATGAGCAGAGGTTCAACAGTTTGATCAGATATGCCCC
The DNA here is from genome assembly GCA_005392925.1 of Aquilaria sinensis. NCBI lineage: Eukaryota > Viridiplantae > Streptophyta > Magnoliopsida > Malvales > Thymelaeaceae > Aquilaria > Aquilaria sinensis. The sequence continues at coordinate 80,787 of SMDT01001499.1, read as the reverse complement.
ACAATATGAAAGGCAAGAGGAGCTGAGAACTAAAAGGTTCATCAGGGGGCTGAGACCAGAACTGAGGTAGATCCTCAGAGCAATTGGGGCCAGAGACTACTATACAGTCATGCAGAGTGCTTTCGCTCTGGAGCAGGAATTCCAGGAACAGTTTAAAAGTGGGCCTGGAAGTGATCGTGGAACAAAGAAGGGACAGATATCAAAAAGGCCGAGAGAAGAGAGGGATGCAGGAGGAAGCAGAAAGGAAAACAGGAAGGACAGAGGACCACAGTCACAGCCGTATGGCCCTCAGTGTAGCACTTGTGGGAAGTTTCATGGCAACAAGCCATGCTTTAAGGCTTCCACAGGGTGCCATAGATGTGGTGCCCCAGACCACTGGGTGAAGGATTGCCCAAAAAGGGGTGAAGGCAACAAGAGATTGCTGGGAACTTTTAGTCCCAGAGGACCTAGGGGGCAGCTGCCCATGCCCCAGCTGAGGACTCAGGGGCTAGCCCAGGGTGGGAGGCCAGCGTCCAGAGTCCCTCAAGAGCAGAGAAGGCCTGGTACTCTTCCAGGAAGGGTGTTTCAACTGGAATCTTCCAGGAGAAGACAGGAAACACCAGAGGCTGAGAATGCTGAGAGAGAGACTAGTCAGCAAAAGACTAGCAGAAGGGCCTTAAAAGGTACAATTTACCTTAATGACCAATTAGTATCTGTTCTATTTGATACTGGAGCTTCATTGTCTATAATAGCTACAAGCTTGGTTAAGGCCATGAATCTAGAAGTAAAGTATATGGACAACATGTACATGGTAAGAACAGCTGGCAATGAAATTTTGTTTGCCTACTACATGGTAGAAAACTGTGAAATACAGATAGGCAAGCTGAAACTGAGAACTAACCTCATAGTGTTGGAGACACATGGCTATGATGTGATTTTGGGCATGAACTGGTTAGAAGAGAATCAAGTCATTATTGATTGCCAGGCCAGACAATTATTATTGCCTGGTGGGACAGTATATGATTTGAGTAAGCCCTTAGAGTTGGCTATGGACTGCCACATAAAAGTGCTGGAGATAACAACTCCAGAAGGTGAGCAGGATTGCCTGGTACTGAATGACTAGGAAATATCTTATGAACTTAGGAAAATACCTGTGGTTCAGGACTTTCCAGGGGTCTTTCCTACAGACCTGCCTGGTTTGCCACCCTTGAGAGGGGTGGAGTTTGAAATTAAGTTGGTGCCAGGAGCAGCACCAGTATCTACTGCTCTATACAGAATGGCAGTGCCTGAGATGGTAGAACTCAGGAAGCAGTTGGATGAACTGTTGGAAAAAGGGTTCATTAGACCTAGTGTGTCTCATTGGGGAGCACCTGTGTTATTTGTGAAAAAGAAGGATGGAACCCTTAGACTCTGTATTGATTACAAAAAGTTGAATGCATTGACCATAAAGAATAAGTATCCTCTCCTAAGGATGGAGGATTTGTTTGATCAATTAAAAGGAGCAAGAGTGTTCTCCAAAATTGATCTAAGGTTTGGATACTTCCAGCTAAGGTTAAAAGAAGAGGACATACCTAAGACTGCTTTCAGGACTAGGTATGGTCATTTTGAATATACAGTGATGCCATTTGGGCTCACTAATGCACCTGCATTCTTTATGGACCTGATGTAGAGGGTGTTCAAGGCACACCTGGACCACTCTGTGGTGGTGTTCATTGATGATATTTTGGTATATTCCAACGATGAGGAAACTCATAAGGAACACCTTAAAGTAGTGCTTGGATTGCTCCAAGAACATCAGCTTTATGGAAAGCTGAGTAAGTGTAAATTTTGGACAAAGGAGATTGGATTTCTAGGTCATATAATAAATGATCAAGGATTGGCTGTGGATCCTGAAAAGGTAAGATTAATCCTTGATTGGAAGCAGCCCCAGTGTGTAAGGGAAGTTAGAAGCTTCCTAGGGTTAGCTGGCTACTACCGAAGACTTGTTCCAAAGTTTTCAGTTTTGGCAGCTCCTATGACTCAGTTAACTAGGAAGAACCAGAAATTTGTCTGGGAACCTCAATGTAAGGAAAGCTTTCAAGAGCTGAAAAGGAGGCTGACTACAGCTCCTGTACTAATCCTGGCCTGATCCTGAAAAGGAATATGAGGTATTTACCGATGCCTCTCATGTAGGACTAGGTTGCATTTTAATGCAAGAAAAGCAAGCCATTGCTTTTGGGTCCAGACAGTTAAGACCACATGAAAAGAAATATCCAGTGCATGACCTGGAACTGGCAGTAGTGGTCTTTGCTCTTAAGCAGTGGAGACATTATCTTCTTGGTAATAAATTCCAAGTGTTTACAGACCACAAAAGTCTCAAGTACCTTTTTACTCAAAAGGATCTGAACATGAGACAAAGAAGGTGGTTGGAGTATCTAAAAGATTTTGACTGTGTAATTGAATACACAGCTGGAAAGGCCAATGTGGTGGCAGATGCCTTGAGTAGAAACTATACTGGAATACTCAAAGGTGGTGAAATTGAGCATAAGGCAGAAAGCCTGAGTATTACTTAGCTAGCAAGCCAATGGTTGGCAAAAGAAAGTGAGCAGTTGAAGGTACTCACTATTACACTAGAGTGGAAAGAGCTTATTAAGGAAGCTCAAGCTGGTGAAGAGGAGCTAGAGTTGATTTCTGGTAAAAGTAAGGGAGAACTATTCCAAGGTTTTTCCTTCAAGCAGGGAATGTTGTATTACCAAAATAGGTTGTATGTACCTTAAAAGGACAACCTAAGGGTTCAAATACTAGAGGAAGCTCATTCTAGTAAGCTGGGTATGCACCCAGGAGCCACAAAGATGTATCATGCTCTTAGAGCATACTTTTGGTGGCCATATTTGAGGAAGGATATAAATACAGTTGTGGCCAGTTGTGAAACCTGCCAACAAATGAAAGTGGAGCACCAGAAACCAGGGGGAAAGCTACAAAGCTTACCCATACCTGAGAGGAAACGGGGATCCATCTCTATGGATTTTGTAGTGGGTATGCCACTAACAAGGAGAAGGCATAATGCCATTTGGGCCATTGTGGATAGACTGACCAAGGCAGCCCATTTTCTTCCTTTGAATCTTATTGATTCTTTGGATAAGTTGGCACAACTCTACATAAGAGAGATAGTAAGATTACATGGAATACCTGACGATATAGTGTCAGATAGGGATCCTAGATTTGTCTATAGGTTTTGGAAATCCCTGCACCTGGCACTAGGTACTAAACTTAAGTTTAGCTCTGCTTACCATCCTCAGACAGATGGACAGACAGAGAGAACTATACAAACTCTGGAAGATATGTTGAGGTGTTGTGTAATTGACTTCCAGGGTGAATGGGATGTACATCTCCCATTGGTAGAGTTTTCCTATAACAATGGCTATCATTCTGTGATAGGAATGGCTCCTTATGAGGCCTTATATGGGAGGAGATGTATTACTCCTCATTGCTGGCATCAGCTAGAAGACAAATTGGAATTAGGGCCAGACATTGTTAAGGAAACCATTGAGAAAATTAAATTGATCCAGGCTAGGATCAAGACTGCAAATGATAGGCAGCAGGCCTATGCAAACCTAAAAAGGAGAAGGGACCTGGAGTTCCAGGAAGGAGACTGGGTGTGGCTAAAGGTTTCTCCAATGAAAGGAGTAATCAAATTTGGGAAAAATGGGAAACTGGCACCTAGGTATGTGGGGCCATATCAGATACTGGACAAAGTGAGAAATGTGGCATACCAGCTGGACTTGCCTCCAGAACTTGGAAACATACACAATGTATTCCATGTGAGTTTGCTCAAAAAGTATGTTCTAGGTTACAAGCAGATAGAAACACCTACAACTGTAGTTGTGGCACCCAATCTCACTTATGAAGAAGTGCCAATCTAGTTCCTGGCCAGAGATACCAGAAAGTTAAGAAGTAGGTGGATTTCTATGATTAAGGTGCAGTGGAGTAATCACACTCCTGAGGAAGCAACTTGGGAAGTGGAACAAGAGATTGCAACTAAATACCCTATACTGTACCTTAAGTTAGTGAAGAATTTGGAGGACCAAATTCTTTAAGGAGGGAGGAATTGTTAGGCACCTCCTAAGTGCTTGGCTTAGGCCAAGAAGGACCAAGAAAAATGAGAGAAAATAGAAAGGGAGAGTAAGAAGAACTATGGCATCTAGTGCAGTGGTCTATGAGTAAAGCTGAAGACTTTCAGGGCCTAAATGCACATGGGAAGGAACTGTGGAAAAACAGGCAGAAATCCAAGAAAGGGGATCAAATTGTACACTGAGATGGGTGGTACAATTAAATCCATAAACTTAAGGTTGGCATTTTCGGCCATGCAAACTTTTATGGTGGCTAGTGCAAGACTAGACCAAATGTGGGAGACAACAATGATTACTAGTCAAAATCTTGTCTACCACTAAAGTACTATTCACTAGTTACTAGTTAAACTAACTAGTCTTTATTTCAGTTACATGGCCGGTTATGCATGGGTGTTTATGACATCTTGGTACTTGTGTTTGTTACTTGCTTGGCATTATGGGCCATGTTGGGCTTAAGTGTCCATTTTAACACAAGTTTAAGTGGCGGCCTTGTGTACATGTGGAGTTAAGGGCTACATTACACCATGCAAAGAAATGGAAGTAAAAGTTGGCATTTTAGCTAACTAAAGACTTATGTCTTTCGGCCGAATCCAAGTCAAAACCATTTTGTTCATTTCGGGCTTGCCTTTGTTCTTGTTTAGCCGAGAGCTTGTTCTTGAGCTCCTTCACAATTGGTCTTGGATTCAAGGAGAATTGAGGGCGTTGAAGGATTCAAGCTTGGAGAAGAGTGTTTCGGCTCTTGTTTGCTTGGAATCAAACGTTGTTCTTGAAGATTGAAGAAAGGCCGAGCCAAACTAAGCTAGGTTTAAGGTAATCTTGTTATCTTCCTTGAATCCATGGTATTTGCTTCCATGAACAAGGATATTGAGTGCTCAAATGTTGTTAAACTAAGTGAATTGAGCATTGTTTATGTTGATGTGGAAAACCTAGTCTTGGCCGAGAGTGATGGTTAAGTAATCTTGGTGTTCTTCTTGAATTCCATGGAAATTAATCCATGACTAAGTGTTGTTGTTGCCTATTTATGCTTGTGCTAGGCAAAATTTGAGTAAAGAACATCAAGTTGAACAAGTGGAAGTTTGGCCGAAAGGTGCATTTTGAGGTAATGGTGTGTTCCTCATTGAATTACATGGTATTAGTGCCATGATTATTGGTTAATGATGCTTTAATGAGCATATGATGAATTAGAATGATGAAAAACAATAGTGTGTGAAGTTGGGCTTTATGGCCGAGAGCATGAGTTAGTGTAATTAGGTGTTGATCACTTGATTACATGGTAAATGTGCTATGAACAAGTTTCATGTGATGGTTTTGATCAAGGATTGAGTTAATTTGATAAAGAACATTGTTATGTGAGATGGGCAATTTCGGCCGAAAGCTTGGATTAGTGTGAAATGGTGCATTTCACTTGGTTACTTGGTAATAATGCCATGGATGATGTTCATTGATGATTAGAATATCATGTGGTGAGTTAGGATGATGGGTAGCACATGTATATAAAATTGGGTCTTTTTTGGCCGAGAGCTTAAGTATGTATATCTTAGTGTTCTTCATGTGAATCATGGTAGTTAGTCCATGAGTGTGTATGTTGATGCCTATGTGATTGTTTTGGTAGGCATTGTGATTGAGGAACACTTGGATACTTGAAGCTTGGTTGTAACCGAGAGCTATTGAGGTAGGGTTCACTAACACTTGATGTTGCTTGGTAATGTGCCATGGTTCAAGTGTTTAGAGTGGCTAAGTGATGGTTAAAATTTGCCAAATGACCTTAGTTGCTTGATGGGCTTTAAAGTTTATACTCGGTTGAATTGTTGATTAGCTAATTGACTAGTGTACATGTACTAGAAATGCAAGTAAATGTGGCCTATTTGCTTGGCATTTTGGGAGCTCCAAGTGGAAATGATATTGGAAAGGTTTGTGTGCAAAAATGCACATGGGTACATGTAAGGCTTATATGGCCGAGAGCACTTTTGTGGAGTGTGTGTGTGTCCTTGTGTGCTTTGGTGATTCCTTGTGCATGCTAACCCCACTTATGGATTAATTGCCATGGTTATCTATCTTGTATATGTATATGCTTGGTTTTCTTGTCTTTGTGTTTGTTTTGCAGGTTGAACTAGCTAATGGGAGGTTAAGCTTTGAGTGAATACTCAGCTTAACTAAATAGACTCATTTTTGAGTTGAATATATATGAGTGAATCCTACTGAGTTTTTACTCACTGCCCATCCTTTTATTTTCAGGCAAGGACATTCAGCCTGAATAGTGCTAAGCTGATTTGTGTGTGTGCTTAGTGTTTATTTACTTAGTTTCCAAGGTATGTGCCAATGTGTGCTTGGCTTACTACTTTTGGGTCATTACAAGTCTTATTGTTTGTTGGCCGAGACTTGTGTTTTAAGTTTGCAGGCTGTAGAGTGGGAATTGTCTAGGGAGAGCATGGATACTTGGACTTTAGCTCTGATTGTGGTATTCACCTTTATGACCATGAATATGGCCATAGGCTTGGTGTTGCAGTGTGTACTTCTGTATGGGATTCTCAAGGTTTTATTTGACCATTAGGAGTATGGTCTCGGGTTGTATGTAACTTGGCATGAACAACTTATGGATGCTTGGCATATATAGCCATGTTAGATGCTAGGTAGACTACCTTTTGGTTTATATATATGTGTAGTCTTGGATACCTAGTTTGATGATGTTTTGTAGACCTTGGATGCCAAGTTATGTATGGGCTTATGGATGGCATTACACTTGGACTTATGTGCTGAATATTATGGGCCAAAGTTTGGCACTTTTGTGTGAATAGTTATGGGCCTAAACTTATGAAATTGTGGTGCACTATTATATGTATGATTGTTGGCCGAGAGCACCATGCATATTACCTTGTAGTTTTCAAAATCTAAACCAACATTGTGGGCTTTTTGGTTGCCATATAGGTAGTACACTTGATTGCACACCATGTATGCACTTAAAGTTGCATTAAGTGTTGCCTTGCTTGATATGCAAGTAATCAATTTTAACCCTGCTTGTTGTGCAAGTTAGTGGTATTGGGCCTTGCCTTTGTTGCAAGTTGTTATTGGAATTGTTTTAAAAGCCACCTAGGCCACCTCCGAGGCCTCTTAACTTAAGAAAATAAGACTTAAAAGTTGCCATTGCTTGCTTGGCCAAGAGCTAGAAACTTGATTTAGAGTTGGGCTTGTAAGTTAATTTAGAAACTTATAGGCCAGGGCCTGAGTGAGGTGTGACAAGAGCAGCTAAAATATATTTATCCTTGAACAATAATATCTCCCTCTTTGAACTAGTTGGAATGTGAGTAAAATGCTAATAAAAAAATATTAATATTAATCACAAACATAAATTTGGTTTAAAAAAATGCAGATATATTATAGATTTAGAAATTATTAGTAAATTTTCAAATATAGAAATTATCTAGAGAGAAAAAAATTATAAAAAATATATTTTATATTAAGGGAATATTGGATTAGAGGCGGCATGAGATGAACCATGTTATTGATTTTCACAATGTGCAAACTTGATTGGACAATTAAAACATTTGAACCCACTAGCATAACAAACAAAAGATAGATGTTACCATTAAGAGCAAAGTGTAAGTTTTTAAAAATAGAGAGAACATATGTATGTTAGACTAAACCTTTGAGATTTTGTAAGTTTCCCAGAAAAATTTAAAATAATTTTGTTACGCCTTCATAAAAATAGGAAAATTACAGCATAAGAAACTAAAATTATATGCTTTAATTTTCACCGTAGTATGTGATTTGTGAAGTGCAAAGTATTCAACATACATTCCCTTAAGTGGCACATACAATGATAGTTTGGTCCTTAAAAAAACATTAATACATTGCTTGTTTTTCAAGCAACCTATGGACTAAATTGTAAAGTTACAAAGGTTGGGTACTCAATTGCAAAAATTTCCAAAGATGGCTACGACAAGGACATAGATGGAATTATCAAGAAAGGACATGGATGATATCTAGTAAAGGTGAGGGCTAGATTGCAAAGAGGGGCCAAAGATTTGCATTTAATGCTTTTAGACACTTAAGGACCCAAGTTTCCTTAACTTTAATAAAGTCATAATGACCATTGACTATGGTAATGGGAGGTCAAAACCTGTCATTTTCCCATCCAAAATGACTGGTAAAAATGTTGTCCAAGTGTGGCTTGAAGTTTGCAAAATTTGCAAACATGCCATTACTAAAGACAAAGAAAGAACTAAAGCTAAAAAAAATCATTTTCTCCCATTTCTTCCCAAATTCAACCTCCATGTGCTAGTTTCATCTCCTTGAGCTCCTCCACCATCCTTCATAGCCACCATATCTTAAGAAAGAAAAAGAAAGTAGGAAAATTCAACAAAGAGCACAACAGCCCTAGATTTCAGGTTCCTCTAGGGTTTCAGGTTTTTCACAGCCAAGGTAAGGGTTAATCTTCATGTTTCATGGTTGTTTAATGTTCTATGATGATGATCAAACATCCATGGAACTAAGACTATTCTTATAAGAGAGCAAAAAAGCTCTATTAAAACAAGTATTTGTTATATGCAAAATTTTCCAAATGCCAATTCTGGTTAAAAGAAGTGTCTTTCCTAGGACACATCATTGATGCACAAGACCTTAAAGTAGACCCTGAAAAGGTTAAGGCTGTGCATGAGTGGGAAGGACCTAAGACTGTAAAGGAAGTTAGAAGCTTCCAGGACTGGCAAGCTATTATAAAAGATTTGTGCCAAAATTTCCCATGATTGCTTTAGTTTTTACTCAACTAACTAAGAAAGATTAAAAGTTTGAGTTGACTGAAAAGTGTGAAAAAAATATTTAGGAGCTAAAAAGTAGATTAATCCAAGCTCCAATATTAATTTTATGTTATCCAAGCAAGCTTTATATCATTTATACAGATATCTAGGTTAGGATGTGTTCTAATGCAAGATAGAAATGTGATTGCTTATAGGTCAAGGCAACAAAGACCCCATGAGCTAAACTATCTTACCCATGACCTAGAGCTTGCTACAGTGATTTTTGCCCCAAAACAATGGAGGCAGTACGTATTGGGAAGCTCATTTATGATATACACTAACCATAAAAGCCTAAAGTATCTGCTCAGTCAGAAAGAGTTGAACATGAGGCAAAAAAGATAGTTGGAGTATGTCAAATACTATGACTGCAGCATTGAGTACACTAAGGGCAAAGGCAATCTAGTGGCAGATGTCTTAAGTAGGAAGTTCACTGGTCTGCTAAAAGGTGGATCCTTGGCAAATACTAATGAGGATAATAATTTGTTATGCCTTTGGCATAAGTGAAAAAAATGGGAAGATACATAAGTTTGTACATTGATTATTCAGTCTGGATGGATTAAAGAGATAAGAAAGGCACAAAGAGCAAACCCTCATTTAAAGAAGGTTTCATGGGAAGACAAAAGGTTTTTGTTTGAATTCTTTGCCTACAAGTAAGGATTAATGTACTTCAAGGACAGAATATATGTGCCTAGTGAGTAAGAACTCATAAACGAGATCCTTAAAAAAGCTCACAGAGCAAACTAAATATTCATCCTGGAAGTGAAAAGATGTGCAAGAATTTGAAGACACATTTTTGGTGGCCAAACATGAAGAAAGACATAGCCACATATGTCTCTAAATGTGCCATATGCCAAAGGGTAAAGGTAGAGCATCAGAAGCAAGCAGGAACATTACAAAGGTGAAGGTAAAGCATCAGAAGCTAGCAGTAACATTATAGACTCTATTCATTCCAGTGAGGAAATGGGGTAACATAACTATGGATTTCTTAACTCGGCTACCTATGACCAGATTAAGACATGACACAATATAAGTCATTGTGGATAGGTTAACTTAGTGTGCCGCTTCATGCCCATAAAGATCACAGACTCACTGGAAAAATTGGCACAAGTGTATGTTAAGGAGGTAGTAAGATTACATGGAGTGCTAGACTCCATAATGTCAGATAGCGATCCAAGGTTTACAGCTAGATTTTGGAGTGCTTTTTGCAAGGTACTAGGATCCAAAATCCACCTAAGCACTACTTATCATCCTCAGACTGATAGATAGACTGAAAGGGTGATTTAGAGACTTGAAGACATGCTTAGGAGTTGTATCTTGGATTTCAAAGGAAAATGGGACCAACACTTACCTTTTGCAGAATTCTTTTACAACAACAATTATCAATGCACCATTGGTATGTCACCTTTTAAAGCCCTTAATGGGAGAAGGTGCATGACACCCCAATGTTGGGTGGAAGCTTTAGACATGCTATAGTTAAGTTCAGAAATCATTGAAGAAACAACAAGAAAAATTAAGAAGGTACATGGAAAATTAAGGATAGCCAGTGAAAGGACCACTGCTTATGTGAACAAAAAAAAAAAAGACTTAAAGTTTAAGGTTGGTTATAAACTATGGCTCAAAGTGGCACCAACCAAAGGCACTGTCAGATTTGGCAAAAGAAGTAAGTGAGCTTTAAGGTGCATTGGTCCTTATGAAATACTAGAAAGGGTTGGCAATGTAGCTTATAGGTTAGCTCTACCGCCAAGTATGTCAAGTGTCCATAATGTTTTCCATGTCAGTATGTTTAAGAAATGTCTATTCAACACAAAGCATGCTATAGTAATGGAAGACATACAGTCAGAGCCTAACCTGACATATAAAGAAAACCTATAGCTATCTTAGCTAAGGATACCAAAAGGCTGAGGAACAAACTAATTATCATGGTTAAAGTACAATGGTCATACCATTCTAAAAGTGAAAGGACTTAGGAAATTGAGAAAAAAATGTTGGAAAAGTATCCAGAAGAGTATTGTAAGGTTTCGGGAGACAAAGAAGTATAGCGGAAAATAATTTAAACCCTCAGGGTCCAAGTGAAGCGAAGTAAATCGGCTGTTTAAAATTTTTACCGAGTTGGCTGAGAGCTTTTACACAACTGTTGAGCCAAATCATAAAACTTAAATAGCTGACATGTTAAAACTCTCTATGGTATCCATATGAACCTGTCAGAACACCGCGCCTCCACCACGTCCCAGTAGATGCATTGATCTTGTGCTCCCAATACTAGCTTATGCCCTCCAAGAAAAGACGAGGAAAGTACAACTAGAATTTTTCAGAACATTGCTGATTTCATTTCCTAGGAGGCAGCACACGAAATGGTCATTGTATTATATATATATATATATATATAATGAGGCTTAACTTCCAAACCCAATAGGTTTCAAAACTCTAATCTTATTAGGCCTAATTTTAGGCCTAACATTGGCTCAACTATTAGGCCAACAATTAATCCAAAATTAGCAAGAAACCAAAAACCAACAATTTGGCCCATGCACTCAAATAATCCAATTGGCTCTAATTGTGTGACACTATAGGCTCCTATGACATTGGCAATGGTCATAAATCACATTTATGATTATAAATAATGAGCAGTGTCTAGTAACACATCATTGCTACCAAAGTGACAAGATACTCGGTGATTCGACTAAACCTCTATGATCATTATTTGTATATGTCATTGTCCCTGTATCCAAGGTATCAAGATTGAGCACGAGATATGGAATGTGTCACTTTTGTATAGCCTAATCTATGGTTTCTTGATTTCCGAGTAGACTAATCTAAACTAATGATATTGATATCATATATCAACTTATCCTAGTATGACCATGCATTTTCTTAGTCTCACTCAATCAAGGGGCCTAGAGATTTACTCAATTATATTGGACGGAAAAATTCTATCTTGACCATACAAATGCCTCTACATGATATGTGATCTACCTAATGACCACTTTCATGTTCACTCAGTTATGAGCAACATACAGTAGTATCAAAGTATGTGACTCACATGTAAGGAACATTGATGATATCAGGTCAAAACACTACATACATCATGATCACTGTGAAAAACACTTATGACACTCATAGAATGATCCAAGTGGCATTCTTTTGATGGGTTGATCCAGTACACACGTTGTCCAACCTATACCCATATATAAACTACATATCCCATATTAGTCTCCACATATGTTAGTCTTAATGTATTATTGCAACCTGCTTCACAATAATACTAGACCAGGGACATTTAAGAATATTATTATTCTAAGGTTATAATTTTCTTTGATTATGTTACGCAAAAACAAACAATAAACACAATTATTGGAATAATGCGTCACTAAAATATCATAACTCAATGTGCAAAATACAATTATCTCATGATTGGATTTGGGTACAACACTAGCAAATGCCCTAACCTAAAGGCAATTTTGGAGGATAAAAATTTTTAAGGGGGGAAGAAATGTTACACCTTCACAAAATGGAAAAATTACAGCATAAGGATCTAAACTTATATGCTTTAATTTTCACCATAATGTGTGACTTGTGAAGTTTAAATTATTCAATATACACTTTCTTAAGTGGCGCATACAATGATAGTTTGGTCCTTAAGAAAGTATTAATACATTGCTTGTTTTTCAAGTAACCTATGGACTAAAATGTAAAGTTACAAAGGTTGGGTACTCAATTGCACAAATTTATGAAGATGGCTATGGGAAGGACATGGATGGAATTATGAAGAAAGGACATGGATGGTATCTAGTAAAGGTGGGGGCTAGATTGCAGAAAGAGGGCAAAGATTTGCATTTAATACTTTTAGACACTTAAGGACCCAAGGGTCCTTAACTTTTAAAAAGGTCATAATGACCATTGACTATGGTAATGGGAGGTCAACACTTGTTTCCCATCCCAAAATGTCTAGTAAAAATGTTGTCCAAGTGTGGCTTGAAGTTTGCAAAATTTGCAAACATGCTATACTAAAGACAAAGAAATAAATAAAGCAAGAAAAAAATTATTTTCTCCCATTTCATCCCAAATTCGACCTCCACCTACTAGCTTCATATCCTTGAGCTCCTCCACCATCCTCTATAGCCACCGTACCTTAAGAAAGCATGAGAAAGCAAAAGAATTCAACAAATGGCACAAAAACCCTAGTTTTAAGGTTCATCTAGGGTTTTGGGTTTTTCATAGCCAAGGTAAGGGTTTATCTTCATGTGTCATGGCTGTTTAGTGTTCTATGATGGTGATCATACATCCAGGGAGCTAAGACTATGCTTGGAAGAGAGCAAAATGCTCTATGAACCAACTATAGATTAAGGGGGAAATCATAAACAAGGTTTCAACCTTACTGTATTTCATGCACAAAGATGGCAACCTGTGAAAGGGTTTCTAGGCCACAAGTTAATACTAACTAAAACCTAATGACCTCATAATGCCAACCTTTAGCTTGAGGAGGGCCATTATAGTGATTACATATTAATTATGGGAATGTTTATGGACTAACCCTAATGTGTTATTGTTGCCAGCATTACATATGTCTGTTGCTGTGTTTGTTTGTGCATTTGGCTATGTATCTCTATGTATATGTGATATGCTTTTGTGTTTTAGTGTCTTTGTATTTCAAGTATGTGGCTGGGAATTCAAGATTTTAAAGATAAGCTCTTACTAAGCTTTTCAAAGGAACATATCCCCCTTTTTGTCCTTTTCAGGAACATTCGAAAAAGAGCAACAAACTAATACTTGTAGTTTGATTTTTTCTATGAAATTTCAGGTACATGAAACTCAATATGTCTAGTATTAAAATTGAGTGTTTCTTTATTGTTAAAGGACATTTTCTAATTTTAGTGTTGGTACTTTCTGCCATATGCAGTAGTTGCCTTTTGAAGTTTCTAGAGTGCATTGTGTTTGTAAGGTTCTCCAAGAAGCTGGTGTATGTACCCAACTAAACTAGGACATATGTATGATTCACCTATACATATAAATACACTATGGATTATGTATGGATGAAATATGAAGCATTGAAGTGATGTTCGAGCTTGTATGTTCAATTCTGTCCATTTTACAATTCATGGATTGTTTTAAAGGAAATTATGTTCAGTGCTTATGGAATCCCTCTAAATCCATGGGAATGACTTTATCAAGTGTTTAATATATGTATGAATCTTCCCAAGCTAGTTTTGCACTTAAAAGTGAACTGGATGATTTATTTGCAAATTTTGTATAGGCATTGTGGGAAATTGTTGCTAATTTTTTATACCCTGTAGTCTAGAGGCTATAATCTCCTGTACAAATTGAATTTAGCTATGAAATTTTGACAGCACCTAGAACCCTTCAAGATTTGAATTTTGAATCACTAGATTTGGTGCCCTATAGCCAGAGTTATTGCCTACCAAAGTTGGTTAATTTTGCTGTATACTATTCATATGGTCAATTTTATTTAGTTAAGTATAAAGTCCATAACTGTTAACTTAGATGGATTTAATATCTGAAACCTATTTCCCTATGAAGGTTTAAGTCTATTAATGGGTTTAAAAGCTTTAGGGCATAGATGAACATGGGTAGAATTTGAGTCCATTGTCTTGCCTGCCAAATAAGGTTGATATAAATATGTGTAAAATAGTTGGACCAATATACATATATTTACAGAACGACCAGGAGGGCCACTTTGGGAAAAATAGTAAGCATTGTTCTGATTGGCCTACAAAACATGCATTGCCCTGGGACTTGGGTACACTAAATATAGTTACTGTATTTAAGCTATCGAAGTGATAACAAAATTTATATTTGACAATGTCTAGGTGCACATTGTCAAGAATTTGTATAACGTCCTCACCGGCTCAATCTAATTAGTAACAAGGGATGTTACCCTAGCCTTTCACTAGGTTCGACTCTCATAATTAACTTTGTCAAGTAAGAGGAAATTGCTAAATGTGCCGTATCCTTAATGTCTAGGGTGGAAAAATTCAACCCGACCTAATAACATGATTCGACCCATTTGAATTCAAGTCTGATCTGACCTAAATTGACAAGAAAAGTTAATGCTCGAATTTGATTGTACCCAACCCGACCTTAACATGAACCCAATTGAAGTGAAACTCGAAAAAATCTGAATCGAAGGTCGACCTGACCTGAACCCAAAATGATAAAATGACTAAACCAGATAAGACTCGATTTTAACCCAAATCAACATAAAATATATTGTTGATAAGGATTTTAAAAAATTATGATTTAACACGAGTGGCTGGGTTTCCTTTATTCTAATGATCTATGGGCATTACAGAGTGAATGAGTGAGTGTTATGGGAAATGATTGGTGAAATTGCATGAGAGAGGTAAGAATAATTAAATTTTAGGAAATATAATATTTTATTAAAGAAATTTTAAATTAATAAATCTTCAAGAATTTTATATTATTTTTATGTCTAGTTAGATTTTTCATCAAAATTGAACAAAAAAAACTTAATTGATTCAGTCATTTCAACTTATGCATCAATGAAATGAGTAAACTCGACGATGAACTTGAATCTTATCTGAAACCCAAATAATCCGACTTGTATTTGACCAAACCCAATTAATAAACCTAATTTGACCAAACCTAAACCTAAAATCTACTGAACTTAAACCCAAATAACTCATCTTAAACCCTACATTGACTTGAAAACATGCTAACTTGACTAAACCCAAATTTGAATGACTTGACCAAAACCTGACCTGACTCACTCAATTTTCATCTCAATCTATGTCTTAAGAAGTAGACAATTAACCTTTCTCTCAACAATATACCAATACCCTTACTTGACTAGAAATTAATGCTTCTATGTAAGAAAAAAAGAGAATCTTTGTGTGTGTGCATGCTAGACATAGCCTCTTCAATTTGGGATTTTATCCTACTCACAAACTATCTAATACACCTCGATGTTCTGAAGAGTCTAAGGAAACTTGGATTTCTTACTCAAAGGATTTTACCAATACAAGATAGAAAATCTAATCTACTATACTGTTTTCACGTATGAAAACAAATGATAATACTACTCACATACATAACTTGAGTGGTGTCATTCGGTTTCACCTCCGAATGGCTTACTGGATTCGAACTTTGTATCTAATTTTTTATTCTATAAATACAATACTTTTGCTGATAAAATAAAAAAAAGGACATACATTCAAAAGCAAAATAAACTTATTCATTATTTCACAAAGGAAATAATAAGTGCAAACTTTATTGAAGTTCCAAGATACCTTGGATTAATAATGTGATGTTCCTATGAGAAAATCCCCTAGCCTTCGTTGCTCTCTTTGCCATCTCTCCATATTCTCTTACTCTTTTTCTTCTCTCTTGTCGATGCTTTCCTTCATCCATTGACATTTCTATGGCAGTTCTCACATCATCCATCTTCACTATTACCCCAACTTCTTCTTCTTGTCCCCATGTGTTAGGATCATCAACCCCAACCCTCACTCCGATTTTGAGAATTTCTGTGATCAATCTTTCAATGTAAAATTCGTTCCCGAATAGTGGCCAAGTTATCAATGGAAATCCTGCACATATACCTTCTAAGGAGGAATTCCAACCCCAATGCGTTATGTTGGTCTAAGTGCAACCAAGAGGGGGGTGAATTGGTTGTATTCCAAAACAATCCCCAAATGAGTTCTTGAAACCTCAAACTCAACTTGAACTTAAAGTACAATGATTAACTCGGTTTTGACCAGAAAATGACTACCACAATCCACCTAAATTTTGCTTTGAAAGCTACCTTTGAAGTGGTTTTGAAAACAAACAAGTTTAATCAAGTTAGGTAGCATAAAACACAAACTAAAGCTCAAGTATGTAGGGAGAAGGAGAAGCTTGCACAAGAGAATTTTTATAGAGGTTTGAACTCTCCACTTGAGAGCCTACTCCTCTCCTCAAGTTCACCACTTGAGAGTTTTCTTCTCCACTTTGAAACACAGAGATACACAATAGCCTTCAAAGGCATACAACACTTTGGTAGTTCCTTCTACCTTTACCTCTCACTAGTTTTGCCAAAGGCTAACTAGAAACCTATCTAACTCTCTTTCCCTTACAAGGAAATCACTCAACCACTCAAGGCACGCTCAATAATCTCGTGGTTACAAGGTGTAAGAACAATATAACCTCTTAAGGTTAAATGAGCAAATGAAAGAACAAGTTCTTGGCAAAGTAACAAATTTGAGCTCTAGATGGTAGATTTTCTTTCTTAGTTGCCAAGAAGGTTTTCCTTGATGATTCTTGATGTTTTTATACTCCAATGGATGCCCAAGAGACATTGAAGACCGTTGGAATGATCAGAAAAAGGCTCCTTGAAATCTGATGAACGTTGCTGTCAATTTTGACAGAAATTCACGTCTGTTGCTAGTTTCACTCGGGTGAAATATTTTCACTCGGTTGAAAGTTCTGTCTGATAACAAAATTCAACGTTACTTCCAACAGCTATATTTGTAATTAATGAGCTGTCAGTGCTTTTATACACGTGGAATCTGACGTGGCATGAATTATATTTATTTTTCAAAGATTTTTTGAACTGGAAACTCGCGCGCAGGTCTGGAACCAAGTTTCACCCGATTGAAAATTTTTCATTCGAATGATTTTCTTGTCCAGAAATAAAATGCTCTCGAGTGCGAAAACTGAGTCCAGTTTCACCCGGTTGAAAAAATTTCACTCGAATGATTTTCTTGTCCAGAAATAAAATTCCCTCGGGTTCGAAAACTGACTCCAGTTTCACTCGGTTGAAAACATTTCACTCGAATGATTTTCTTATCTAGAGATAAAATTCTCTCGGGTTCGAAAACTGACTCTAGTTTCACTCGGTTGAAAACATTTCACTCGAATGATTTTCTTGTCCAGAGACAAAATTCTCTCGGATGCGAAAACTGACTCCAGTTTCACTCGGTTGAAAACATTTCACTCGAGTGAAAACGCAGTTCCAAGATTTTCTAATTTCCAGACATTCAATCTTTAAAAGGCTTTTGCCAAGGAGATTTCTTCATTCACAAGTAATGCTTGAATCACTAAAAATGCTCGATATGTACTTGAGAAAACATTTTTTCTAGCAAGGATCAAGACTTTATGAATGACTAACCAAGATGTAAATCTTTAAATAAAGCCTTGAAACACAAAAACAAATGTGTTTTGTTATCATCAAAATTAAATGAACATAAGTCATGAGAGGAACAAATCCAACACATTAGAAACGCTCCAATTGCGTTAGAAACCTCTCTTCCAAACCCACTCCTCTAATCCTTTTGATTTGTCACTTCCTCTTATGACCCATAAGAATGGCTTGTGTGTTGCCTCTAGTCCCAAACCAAGCTCTATGAGTTGTACTGTTGTCAAATCACATAGACTTCCTAGGCAAGCAAACACAACATGTCGCGGAACGAGGCCCCAGTGCCCCTAATCTTGTAGGCTCTTAGGGATTATGAATCCCACTAGTTACTATTGGCTAACTATTACTCGTCAATATAAATTAAAACAATTTATATGCAACTAGTTGCTTAGCCTACTCGGATTAAGTTATGCATGCTTCTGACTTGGCAATGCAACCGAAATTTTTTAAGTCTTGGATTAAAACATTGCTCGAGCATTTTAACTTAAAACATACTATGCTGACGTACCAAGGACATTGAAATACTAGTTGCTTTGACTACAAGTAACAGTTTGTGCATACATTACACTAGGATCTAGCATGCACCCAAAAGTAACAAGATGGATTTACATCCTAATGTATCCTATTAGAGGCAACTTACTTAGTACACAAAGTACTATGTACAAGAGACAAAATTTAATAACTACTAAGATCAACTACTTGAGCCCACCTTGAGCTAAGTTAAGCTAAGCTCCAAGTGTAGCCCTTCCTTAAACTTGTTCTTGTGTACTCTTGCCTCTACACTGTAAAGGCACAACTTGGTTAGCACATAACTTGTACTGCAAGAAACTAGAATCGCTAGGATTCTTAATAAAATACCTGCAAAACAGAAAGCTTAGGCCTCAGCTATCACTTCAGTGATTAGGCCCGGGATTAGATCCTGCACAATAAAACTTAAGGGATGAGTACTTGAAAGTACTCAGTAAGGATTCCCTTCTTAAATACCTGCAAGGAAAAATGCAACAGATATGCAATATGGCAACCAAGCAATCAAACATGCAATTCAAATAACAACCAATCAACAAAATATAAGATATGCAATGTATGGATGTATGATATGAAATGCAAGAAATGCACACAATAAATGCACTTGGGACTTTCTGCACTCTAAGTGCCTTAATTCTTGCCGTGAGCTCAAATGGCTGAGGTACTTGAGATACTGGCCCTCGTATCCCGGACACTTTACCTCAATTAAGTCCCATCTACGGGTTCTAGAGTAGGTCGTCACCTATCTCAAACTTACCCGCCTTTACCCTTATTGTACAGGGTAGTCTTCCTATGTGGTTTAACTAATCAAACCCTCAAGGTTTAACTCAAAATACTACTAGTGGCTCACTTACCAAACCACATGGTTCGGTTGGGATCGACTTAGGTTTTTCTCCCAATTGACCATATGTAATTGATACTCTATACGGCCAATAAAGAGTCTAAAAACCCACTTAATCCCCTTAGTGCTCATTCAAAAGCTTAAGCACTTTGAATTACTTAGCCACCAAGTCACATTTCTTTATCCTTAACCACACAACTTGACTACCTCTTAAATAATGCACAATTCCCGCCTTAGGAATGAATTCTAGACCCAACCGAGGCTATGGGACATCTTAGAATAGCCTAGGGTTAGAAACCGAGAGTCTAAGTTAATCTTAGGATGGCCGGAAATCGAGGCCAAAATTGCAATTGGCAACGCGGCGCCAAAGAGTATTTGCTTCTGGCGACGCGGCGCCGCCGAACAAACGTTCTGTGTACATTTTCGAATTCTGGCGACGCGTCGCCAACTCGCGTCGCCACCGGCGACGCGTCGTCAATATGGCGTCGAGCTGGGCGACGCGTCGCCAACGCCTTACTCTGCGTTGCGCGATGTGTGCGTTCTTGTACACAACCTACTCAAACTCTCTCATTTCTATACCAAACTCAATGGGTCTTGTTCCTAATTCATCCCCACACACAAAACTACCAAACCATGCATTATTTGAGCTTAATTACTTGAACCCTTACCTCAATTTTGCCACACAAGCAAGCAATCAACAAAGCCTCCTAAGCTCAACAAGCTTCCTTGAGTTCCAAGTCTAAAACCAAAGCAATTTGGCACCCAAACCAATCAAACCAAGACCATTTCTAGCTCTTAAAACAACCTAGAACCAATCCAAATGAACACAAGAAGCTTACCCACGAAAATTGGATTCCAAACTAGCACCAAAGAGCAAACTTGAGCTAGAACACCACAAACAAGCTTGGTGATCCTTCCTAACCCCTTGGCACTCTTAATTTTGATGAAAACTTGCAAGGAAATGGAAGTTTGGGCTGTGAATTTGGGAGAGGAGAGGGAGCTACGAAAATTTGGGACTTAGAACAAATGGCAAGGATGAAGAAACTTAACTTATAAGCACAAAAAGGAAACTTTTCCCTTCTTGCACTTAAGTCCTCCTACTCTCAAAAGCTCCAAATGAATCACTAAATTCTCAACCAAAACTTCATTTCTTTGCTCTAAAGAATACTTAAAGCTTCTCAAATTTAATTTTCTTGGACACTCTAGCCACTTAAGTTCTAAATGGCTCAAATAAAACACTTAGTGCCACAAGTTGTCAAAACTTACTAGGATGGTTCTAAAAGCTAGAACAACTAATGGTCTTGACTTAACTATGCCAAATCACACTTAGGAACTCACTCACTTAATTAAGCTTATCTTACTTGCTTTACAAGGCGCTAACTTGAGGTACTTAATTTAATAAACACTTAATCAAAGTAAAGTAAACACTTACTTGATTAATTAACTAGGAGAGCTGTCACACAACAGACCTAGTTTCTTGTGAATCAAGCCACCTCAAGAGTTGGGTTTGGTCAATGGAGGCCTTCTTACCTATTTCAGCCTTGTCCATCTGGCAGTCAAGGCTTAATGAGACTGGTCCGATACACCAAACATTGTCATGCCTCACCTTCTTCAATTCTTCGACATAAGAAAGCTCTAGTTCCTCGAAAGTGTTGACTATAGTTTCATATGATTCTTCATCAGCTTCTACCATTACGTCTGTAATTTTTTTCCATTCTCCGGTGGCAATCATTGGCAATTGGGATCTTCTAAACTCAATCTTCGATGGTAGCCCTGGAATACTGATGGGGTCCGAATCATCATTCTCCAAAGCCTTATAGACATTTGCGTTGCGCAAACACAATGTAGCGAAGCAACTGTAGCCTTGAAACCCAATTCTAGGAATCCCAAACTTCATAGCAATCTTGCTAGTATAGTGCAGCTGATAATCAGAAATAATGCATCTTGGGGTTGGTGTTAGCTGTTCAAACAACTTCTCCACCTGTTCCCCAAATGAGTTCACCATTGTAAAGAACTTGAGGGCCACATCTATTGTGGAAATCATGTCAAAATTCTCACAGCCTTCTGGTAGTCCTGCATCTTTGAAAAGGATGTGAAGCTTTAGCAGTTCAAGCTTCAACCCAAATTCGATGGCACGAGCAACTACTCTCTCAAATCGAGCTGCGTTATGAGGAGTTGTGATCATGGTAACAACCACACCGCGCTGGGATAGGAGCCTGGCAATGTCTACCATTGGGATCATGTGACCTTGAGCCACGAAAGGAAACAGAACAAAGTGGAGCTGTTCCATTTGCTTGAAGGAAAATAGAATTGTACAGTACACTTCACAAGAATTCCTTTCTAGGGTCATATATGTAACAAATTTTAAAATTATTATGATTTTTTTTTTGTTGCTGAAGTAAGAGCCCACATAAGCTTTTGTTTTATTTGTTTGTTGGGTAGCTAATAGGCCAACAATTTATGTCAGAAAATAACATATTGAAGCATATATAGGATGGCCGTTTAAATATTATATAGCACGAGAAGACAATTGGGGACAAAGAATTAATATATATCTTGCATGTTGGCTGTCACTGGATATATATATATCTTGAATGTTTTGGACTGTCCTTGATATACTTAGCTGTCTTTGCATTGACCCAAAATTTTTAGACCTTTTAGAACTCAATTAAGGGATTTTAATTGTATGTATTAATTTCATTAAAAGCATGAGAAAAAATATTCAAAGAATTCATATATTATTTGCACATAAATTTTAAATAACGTACTTCCTTTTGTCCTAAACTATATTATTCATTTGGCGTTTTCTTCAAAAAAAATATAGATGTGTTCCAAAAACACATTATTGTATGATTCTTCAAGGTTATCGTCACTAAATAGCATAATTACGAGAATAAGAATGCATAAGTTTTAGGGATTTATAGTTACCCATGAAGTGAAGTTGATTTTGTAGGTGTATCACTACTTTTGAACTCTTTCTCTTGCTTCTTTTGCCCCTATGCAACAACAAAAATTTCTAAAATCTTAATTTAAATTATCTAATAACTATTTACTAATATGTTTTGTTCATTAAATATTTTTTTACAGTTAATGGGTATTACAAATTATCAATTTTTTGTATATAAAAAAAAGAATATTTCTTTAATTTCAATTAGTTGTAAGAAAAATAATAGATAACTTGAAATTATTAAACAAAATGGTTTAACAATTTAAATTAAAATTTTAGAAGTTTCTGTTGGATAACATAAAAATAGCTAAGGTGAAGCACAAATTTTCAACCTTAGTGGCATAATTGTAACAATAACCTAAGTTTGGGAAGTAACTGTAAAACGCCCTATGTATATTGCACAAATATAAAAAGGTGACACATTACCTGACACAAGAGTCAGCAAACATATTATCGTACTGGGGACGTACATTACTTCCATTACAAGTAAAATTTACAATCCTAGCCCCCTCCTCTCTTCTTGACCTATATTCTTCACATCATCTTCTTCTTTTCTCCACTCTTTTGGCTAGATTTCAATTCCAATATAATTAAGTTTGACTAGTTGATTTATTGTTTTTATTCCACTTGATTAACCTCCTTGTATCTCTTTCTTCATCATTCTCCTTCAGAGAACTCGTTTATCACAATTAGCAGGAGTATTATTTGATTTTTCTGACACTCTATGAAAAATAGATCTAAGTGATCCATTTTCAATATTAGCAGGTCAGATGGAGGCCGTAGGATGAAAAACGAAAGGTGTTGATGATGAAACATTTTCAAATAATGGATCGGCTAATGGTGTTAGAATTTTTTATCTATTCTGTATATTAAACTTTATGTTAGTTGATCTACTATTAGGGTTTGATCCGTCTTTTATTTGATTTGATAATCTATTATTCATTTTGACTCTTTAGTCATGCTTTATCCGGACTTTATTTCAGTTAATTGTGAGTTATCTATTTGAGATTTCTTTTTATTTGCATGGAAGGTTCGGCTTGATATGATTCTCTTTCTTTGATTCAGTGTTATAGAAATGAGTAGTATTTTAGTGATAAACTTTATGTTCCTATCGTTCCCTTTGAGTCTTATCCATTATTGGTTTATAAAATATTGTTTCACTCATTTTTAATTGTAATGGAGTATCTTTTGTCAAAAAAATTTTAATTAAAATTTACCAATGGTTGTCACACCTCACTCAGGCCCTGGCCTAAAAGTTCCTAACTAGCTCACAAGCCCAACTTCATAATTAGGTTCCTAGCTCTCGGCCTAGCAATCAAAGACAACTTTTAAGTCTTATTTTCTTAAGTTAAGAGGCCTGGGAGGTGGCCCAGGTGGCTTTAACAAAGGTCCATTAACAACTTGCAGCAAGGGCAAGGCCCAAAACCCCTAACTTGCACAACAAGCAAGGTTTCAAATAATAACTTGCATAACAAGCAAGGCAACACTTAAATGCAATTTAAGTGCATACATGGTGTGCATCAAGTGTACTAACTATATGGCAACCAAGAAGCCCACAAGGTTGGTTTAGATTTCTAAAAACCACAAGTGTTATAAGCATGGTGCTCTCGGCCAACTAAGGTACATATACTTGTGTACAACATTTTTCTGATGCAAAGCCCATACTAATCACATAAAGGTGCCAAACCTTGGCCCATAACATCCAGCATACATAACAAGCTTAATGCCATCCATAACCCATACATAACTTGGCATACAAAACCCATAAAGCATCATAAGTCTAGGTGTTAAAGACTACACATATTAACACAAAAAGGGTAGTCTACCTAGTAACCATAACATGGCTACACCTGCCATGAAACCAAAAGTACTCATGCCAAGTTATTACATACCAAGGCCATACTCCTAATGGTGAAACAGAACCTTCAAAATCCCATATAGAAGTACACACTGCAGCACTAGACCTTTGGCCATGTTCATGGTCATAAAGGTGAAAACCACAATCAGAGCTAAGGTCCAGGTATCCATGCTTCTCCTAGACAGTTCCCACTCTACAGCCTGCAAACTTAAATTGTAAGTCTCGACCAACTAAGAATAAGACTTGTAATGAAACCAAATTACTAAGCCAAGCACTCATTGGCACATACCTTGTAAAACAAGCAAAGTTAGTGCAAACACAAGCAACAAGCTAGTAAACTCTACTCAGGCCGAATGTCCTTGCCTGAAAAATAAAGGATGGGCAGCGAGCATATAACTCAGTAGGATTCACCTTAAACATAGACAACTCATATTGAGTCTATTTAGTTAAGCTGAGTAATCACTCAAAGCTTAACCTCCCATTAGATAGCTCAACCTGCAAAACAAACACCAAGACAAGAAAAACAGGCATATGCATATACAAGATGGGTAACTATGTCAAATAATTCATAAAGGGGTTAGCATGCACATAGAAACACCAAAGCACACAAGTACACACCCACACTCCACATTGTAGCTCTCGGCCATATAAGCCATACATGTACCCATGTGCATTTCTTGCACACAAACTCACCAATATACAATTCCATTTGGAGCTCCCAAAATGCCAAGCAAATAGGCCACATTTACTTGCATTTCTAGTACATGTACCCATAGTTAATTAGCTAATCAACAGAACAACCAAGTATAACCAATAAGCCCATCAAGTAACTAAGGTCATATGGCACATTTTACCATCACTTAGCCACTCTAGACACTTGAATCATGGTGTACATTACCAAGCAAAGTCAAGTGCCAGTGAACCCTACCTCAATAGCTCTCGGTCACACACAAGCTTTAAGTGTCCAAGTGTTCCTCAACCTCAATGCCTATCATAGTAAAACATAGGCATTAACACACAAACTCATGGATTAAACTACCATGATTCATATGAAGAACACTATGATATTCCCACACTTAAGCTTCTCGGCCAAAAGGCCCAATATATCCATACAAGTGCTGCCCATCATTCTAACATTCCATATGATGTTCTAGTCATCAATGTACATCATCCATGGCATCATTGCCAAGTAACCAAGTGAAATGCACTATGTTACCATAAACTAAGCTCTCGGCCAAAGTACACATTTTCACATATTTGTGTCATTCATCCAACTAACCCAAAACATGCTCAAGTGACCATCAAATGACAATGCTCATGGCACAATTACCATGTAACTCATTGAAGTACATCATGATATACCAAGTCAAGTTCTCGGCCAAAGTGCACACCTTCACATACATATGTTCTCTATCAACCAACTCCACACATACACATCAAAACATCAATAACTAATGTTTCATGGCAACATTACCATGTATTCAAACAATGGGCACTAAATTATGCCACTTCAAGCCCTCGGCCTTAAAGCTAACTTTCACATATCAATGTTCCTCATCGTTCTACACTAACATATGACCATCAAGTCATCAACTAACATCACTCATGGCATTAATGCCATGTAAACACAAGAAGAACATGATTTACCTCAAAGTGCACTTTCGGCCAACACACTATCCTTCACAAACTTGGTGTCCTTCACCCCAACAACCTAACACAAGGTGAAATAATCATTAACAAGCATCACACATGGATTAATTTCCATGAATTCCAAGAAGAACACCAAGAACACTTGTTCATCACATTCGGCCAACATTCCACTTTCAAACCGAAACATTTCTTGCTCATTTAACTTAATACATCTTCAATTGAGCACTTAGGATCCTTGTACATGGAAGAACTACCATGAATTCAAGGAGATATGGACTTTACCTCAAAACCCTAGCTCAATTAAGCTCGGTTTCCTTGAATCTTCAAGAACCAAGCTTGATTCCAAGCAAGTACAAGCCGAAACAAGCCTTCCAAGCTTGAACCCTTCACGTACCTTCAAGATTCTTGAGTTTCAAAGCCAATTTGTGAAAGAACTCAAGAGCAACTCTCGGTTAAGCTATGAACAAAGCAAGCCCGAAATGAAAAAAACATAGGCTTTGACTAGTTTCGGCCGAATTAACTTGGGTTTTAGTTAGCTAAATGCTAACTTTTGCCTTCCACTTTTTTGCATGTAGCACTGCAGCCCTCAAATCCATATAAGTACAATGCCGCCCTTTAAACTTGTGTTCAAAATGTCAATCAAGTCATTCCTTGGCCCATTATGCCAAGCACAAAGTAACACAAGTACCAAGGTGTTACATACACACACATGCATAACCGGCCATGACTAGATCACAAACTAGTTAGTTTGTTTAGTTAACTAATGAATAGTACACTTAGTGGTAGACAAGAATGTGACTAGCAATCATTGTTGTCTCCCAAAAATGGTCTAGTCTTGGACTAGCCATCACAGAATTTTGCATGGCCAACAACGCCATCCTTAAGTTTGTGGTTTCACTTATACCACTCAACTTAGTGCACAATTTAGTCCCCTTTCTCTGTTTTCTGTTAGCTTTCCCATGGCACATTTTCTATGTGCAATTAAGTCCTGAAAGTCTCCAGTTTTGCACATAAGTCACTGTTCTAGTCTCCAGAGCTTCTCTTATTTCCCCTTTCTGTTTCCTCTCATTTTCTTTGGTTTTTCTTGATATTCCTTGGCCTAAGCCAAGCACTCAGTAGGTGCCTAACAATGGTCCCCTCATTTTATAGTATCTTTGAGAAGGGATGAATCAAGTTTAATTTCATAATACATCTACAGTCTTATCACATAGTTCTATGTTACCTATAGGGCATCGGGGGGAGCTCAAATAAAGCTCTCTACGCTCCAAATAGACACTTTCATCTTATTAGAATGTCTAAGACAACCTTATAATATGATAAAAAAATGTGGATATCGTTATTCATAAAACTACATAGTATAATAACCTTTTATATTATGTAACCTTTTTTTTTATAATCAGAATCAACATGTAAATGCACAGAAACAAAGTCCACTCTAGGTGGGGGTTTCTATCTCTTAGGTGAGAGTTAGGGTTTTTAGTTAGTCCTCTCTAGTCAAGGCATAGCATGATGGTGGAGGGGGAGATGTAAGAGACGGCACAGAAGTGGCTAACATTATTGGAAAAAGAATAAATTAGTTTGGACCTAGATGCAACATTGGATCTAGGGGCCGATGAGATGCATAAATATTTTGTTGTGGGTTCTCTATGGACTAGAAGACTATTCAACAATGAAACGCTCTCTAGAACTATGAGATCTATTCAACAGCTAGCTAAAGGATGGATGTGAAGCTCATAAATCATAACAAGTTTGTGTTTATTTTCAAGACTATGGGTGATGAGGTACAAGTGCTTGATGGATATCTTTGAGATGGTTTGACAAACACGTACTATTACTGAAAGAGATTGGTGGCAACGTAAACCCTAGACGAACTAAGCTGTGGATAGTGGTGTTCTAGGTTCATGAATATTACGTCTCGATTGGTTTTATGAGATTAGAAATGGCAGGAATGCTGGGAGATATGATGGGGTGGGTGTTGGAAATTGATATTCGAAGAAATGATTGATCAAATGGTGGCATTAAGGGTCAGTTCCTCATATTCTGTGTTGAAATTGACATACGTGATAGCCGGAGGGCTATTGCCCACAAAACCTTCCTAATGGCAGACTTGACACCACCCTCAGGAATTTATACGACCAACCTTGGGAGAATTCTCTGCACCACCCTCGGAGGTATATGCGGCCAACACTGGAAAAAGGTTCCTTACCTTCCTCAGGAATGTTCATTACCAACCTCCGAAACATAGGTCTATCATCCTTAATAGAGGAAATGTCTCCCGAAGATAGGTCCGCCCAACCGAAGGGCCTTCGCCAGTCACCCTCTATTGAGATTCCTGTCCGAAAGGGTCTTATGAAGAAACGACAAATACAGTTGATGGATCTTTGACAAGAAGCCTTGCACATGTCCCTACCCTTTGGCCGGAATTACCTACATCTAGCTAAAGATTCCCCTCTCCGTAGTTACAGACCAGATCCAGCCGAACACATGTTCTGGTTTGCTTAGGCTGGGCATAACGGCCCCCTCTTATTGGTCTCCTATAAATACTTAGGAGGCTCCTAGGTAATGACACACGGGACACTCTCTTTCCTACTCTTTGCTATTAGCAACTTTTCTCCCGTATACTGACTTGGGCATCGGAGGATGCTTCCCCGGAAACATACTTCAAGGAGCTCCTAACCCACATTCTTCAAGGTCTTATAGATACCTTCCCACCGAAAGTCTCTCTCTCAGGCCCAGTATGTCATACAACGAAGATGTCACTGGGCATCATTTGGCACCGTATATGGGAAACCACCCCCAAGTTGTTGTTGTGGAGACTCAACGTTCAAAGGACAAGAGACTCCCAAGGTCTCAATTTGCACTGGAGACCCAAACAACCGATTGAACAACCCACAGCGCAGACTTCCCCCTTGAAGGACGAGCATCCTCTGACAGTCACAATGGGTTTTCTACACAATTTTCAGTGCTCTATCATGGTTGAAATGACACCACAACTCGACCAAAGGTGGTCACAAGCACCTTAAAAAAGGGCACCTTCTCCAGACTCCCGTCCAGAGAAAAGTCATAAATCACCTCGTCGGAGCTCTGGTAGCGGAAACCTTTATGATGAGTCCTCAGTGGAGAACATAGCATCCTAAGGATGATGCACTGCTAGAGCAAGGTCGAAAGTGTTAGTGTTGTGCCCAAAAAGCCAATCATGAGATGATTGTATTTTTGTACATTGAGTCATGATATTTTATTTAGGCATTAATCCAGCAATTTTGTTTGTTGTTTTGTTTCTGCGTAACGTAATAAACATAATTGTAACCCTAGAATAATGATATTCTTAAACATCCCTAGTCTAGAATTATTGTGGAGCGGGTTGCAATAATACATAATGACTAGCATATGTGGAGACTAATATGATATATGTAGTTTACATATGGGTACAAGTTGGAGAACTTGTGTACTGGACCGACCCACCATGAGAACACTTCATGGATCGTTATATGAGTGTCATAAGTGATTCTCATAGTGATCATGGTATATGTAGTCCTTCAACCTAAGATCATCAAGGTTCCCTACATGTAAGTCATATACTTTGATACTTTCCTTTGTTGCTCATAACTGAGTGAACTTGAAGGAGGTCATTGGGTATGTCACATATCATGCGGAGGGATTTGTATGATCAAGATGGGATTTGTCCCTCCTATGTAACGGGAGTGATATCTTCGGGCCCCTTGATAGAGTGAGACTTAGAAAATGCATGGCCATGCTCCGATGAGTTGATATACGATATCAAAGTCATCAGTTTAAGTTGGTCTACTCAATAATCAAGAAACCAAAGATTGGGCTATACGAGAGTGACACATTCCATGTCTCGTGCTTAGTCTTGATATCTTGGACAAAGGGACAATGGCATATATCGGTGATGATCATAAAGGTTTAGTCGATTCACCGACAATCTTGTCACTTGGGTAGCAATGATGTGTTGCTAGACACCGCTCATTGCTTATGATCATAAATGTGATTTATGATCATTGCCAACATGGCAAGAGCCTATTGGGTCGCACACATAGAGCTATTTGGATCATTAGAGTGCATGGGCTAATTATTTGGGTTATGGTTTCACTTTAATTTCGTATTAATAATGGGCCAAAGAGTTGAGCCATTATTAAGCCCGAAATTAAATCCTAATTGGATTAGGGCTTTGAAACCCATTAGGCCTGGAAGTTGAGTTTCACTATAAATACAACTTTTAAGTGAGAAATTCGCAGGTCTCCTTGCCCTAGCCTCCAAAAAGGACAGCCACACTCTTCTCTTGCAATTCCTTGGAGGACGCAAGCTAGCACTGCGAGCGCAAGAGAAACGCATCTGCCGGGACGTGGTGGAAGCGTGGTGATCCCGAGAGGCTCGTGTGGATACCATAGAGAGCTTGAACACGTCAACTGTTCAAGTTTTGTGATTCGACTCTACAGTTGAGTGAGAGATCTCAACCGAAAATTAGGTATGAAAATTTTTGAACACCCGGTTTACCCCGTTTCACTTGGATCCTGGAGGGTTTCGGTTAAATTCTGCTGCGCTGTTTGGCTCCCGAAACCCAACAGTGGTATCAGAGCTACTGGTGAAACCCTAAATCGGGATTGAGTGTTGAATCGCATGATGCTATGTGTTCGGTTGCTTTTCGGCCATGATTAATTAGATTGATTCAAGATGCATGAAACTGGAATTCGTAATGAACATATGAGATATATGAAGAAACGACACAAATTGGTTAATGAGATTAATCTCAAATTGAATGGTATGAGATACCTATATGGATTAGGATTCTTGCAATAGTTGCAAAAACCCTAGCTTGGTTCGGATTCGGCCTGTTCGGGCACTGAAAGTAAGGTATTTTTGGTGGCTCGAATAGAGGAGTCTCGGGTGCCTACTTTCTCAAAATACAAGATTTCGGGCTAAGCAATTGTAAGAAAATTTTTTGCGCAGGGGGGCGCTGCCCCCCACGCCCCCCGCAAGGGCGGCTCCCCTTGACCTCGTCCGCTGACCGGTCAGCGGAACCACCGCCCACTGACAGGCCAGCGGGACCGCCGTATGCGAAGCGCCACATAAATAAAAACTGGTTAATCAACACGTGAAAATTGGCATGCATCTTTGTTGAATGAGATTTGACATGATATGCTGATTGGTGTTTGAAGCATGGTGCATGGTTATAGCCCTTGATTGGTTGTACTTGTAAATACGGCCTGCGAGTCGTGCCTTTTCTTATCACTCTCATTGTACATTCTCTTCTCACCTTACTCCCCTCGAATGTAACTCGAGGTTTCTATTATTGATGTAATGGTGCATTATGGGATCATCCAAGGTTGGTATGTCCAAGGATCATCCAAGGTGGTATGTCCAAGGAGGTGACAACAAAAGGGCAACCAAGAAAGGAAGAGAAGGAGCTTGTGAAGACTCTTTTCTTTTCTTAGGCTTTTATGATATTCTCATTGGCTTGAGAATATCGCATAGTTTGGGCTATAACCATGTCACGTTTATTTCTTGTAAGCATGAGATGCATGTTTTATATTTGTATGTGATGCATGTATAAAACAACCGGAGATAACAAATTGGTGAGATCAAAAGAAAAAAAAACCCTCAAACAAATATTAAGTCATTAAATGTGATGCCTTCCAAATGTTGGCACTCGTCAAGACTTTGATCAACATTAGGTGGGTTTGCCAAAGCAAAGCACCTATGTTCATCTTGGTAAGGCGCGATGGGATAATAGTGATATCCAAATTGCTAACTTTGGGTCTGACTTAACTAAGTCATCCTAATAGGATTAGGGACTTAGAGGCATAGAGTTGGGCTTAAGTTCATGAGATGAGCTTGGACAAGTGTTGTTCACCCAACTATCCAAGAGTTGCATAAGATGCAATTGGCTATCCAAGAGTTGCATAAGATGCAATTGGCAAGGAGTTGCCTACCTAAATAGCTGTAACTTGAGAGAAAAGCCAAAGCTGACTCAGGTTGTGGTCAAATATGGATCTTGGCCCACTAGAATACCTTAGCGCTGAGGTGTTCCGAAATAATATCGAGGGTTATTATTTTGAGGAAAATAGTGGGAGTATCGTTTAATAAAAGTCCTTATTAAATGAATTAAAATACATGACTCTTACACTGCATATTTACTGTTGTAGATAACCATGGCACAAAACACATCGACACTTTCGTTGCGATCGATCCTTGAGAAGGAAAAACTGAATGGGACCAACTTTCTCAAATGGTACCGAAACTTGAGGATAGTCCTCAAACAAGAGAGAAAGGCTTATGTCCTAGAGCAGCCCATTCCGAATGAGCCTGCTGCCACTGCTCCAAGAGCTGAAAGGGATGCTCACAAGAGGCATTCTGATGATGCTTTGGATGTTGCATGCCTCATGCTTATTACCATGGAATCTGAGCTTCAGAAGCAACATGAGAACATGGGGGCGTTCGATATGATCGAACATCTCAAAATGCTTTTCCAAGAGCAAGCTAGGCATGAGAGGTTTGAGACCTCTAAGGCATTGTTTCAGTGCAAGATGTCTGAGGGAAGTCCCGTGGGTCCTCATGTGCTCAAGATGATTGGGTACATTGAGAATCTTGAGAATTTGGGATTTGCTCTTCAGAAAGAGTTGGCTATTGATGTAGTCTTGCAATCGTTGCCTGAAAGCTACAGTCAGTTCGTCATGAACTATAACATGAACGACCTTGACAAGTCCCTCCCTGAATTGCTCAACATGTTGAGAACTGCTGAGCAAAACCTTAAGAAGGCTAAGCCCATTTTGATGGTTCAAAAGGGCAAGGGAAAGGGAAAAGCCAACAAGAAGAAGGATAAAGCTAATGGAAAGTCCAATGCTAATTCTTCTTCAGCTGCACTGAAACCAAAGGGTGGTGTGGCAAAGGAAGGGGAGTGCTTCCATTGTAATTGTAAGCAACCTGGACACTGGAAGCGCAACTGCAAGCTCTATCTTGAAGAACTTGCTAAGGAAAAGGGAAGTAAGACTTCCACTTCAGGTATTTTTGTTATAGAGGCTAACTTTTCTACTTCCTCATCTTGGGTATTGGATACTGGATGTGGATCTCACATTTGTGCAAATGTGCAGGATCTAAGTAGAAGTAGAAGATTGGCCCGAGGTGAAGTGGACCTATGTGTTGGAAATGGAGCAAGGGTTGCTGCCTTAGCCGTAGGGACTTATGTTCTCACTTTACCTAGTGGATTAGTTTTAGAATTAGACAACTGCTACTTTGTGCCTACTATTAGTAGAAATTTGATTTCTGTTTCTTGTTTGGACAAGAAAGGTTTTTCATTTATAATAAAGGACAAATGTTGTTCTATTTATTTGAATGAAATCTTTTATGGTAGTGCTCAACTTAGCAATGGGTTGTATGTTCTAGACCTCGAAGATCCAATCTATAATGTGAATACCAAGAAGGTCAGATTAAATGATTCAAACCCGACCTATCTCTGGCACTGTCGCTTGGGCCATATAAATGAGACCCGCATATCCAAGCTCCATAAGGATGGACTCTTGGACTCATTTGATTTTGAATCATATGAGACATGTGAGTCATGTTTGTTGGGCAAGATGACCAAAGCCCCATTCACAGGGCAAAGTGAAAGGGCTAATGACTTACTAGGACTCATACATAGTGATGTATGTGGCCCTATGTCTACACAAGCTAGAGGAGGTTTCCAATACTTCATTACTTTCACTGATGACTTCAGCAGATATGGCTATGTGTATCTTATGAGACACAAGTCAGAATCCTTTGAAAAGTTCAAAGAATTCAAGAATGAAGTAGAGAATCAACTCGGGAAGAGTATCAAAGTGCTTCGATCAGATCGAGGTGGAGAGTACTTGGATCGAGAATTCCTTGACTATCTGAAGGAGTGTGGTATAGTATCACAACTCACTCCACCAGGTACACCTCAATGGAATGGTGTATCTGAAAGGAGAAATCGAACTCTGTTAGACATGGTTCGCTCCATGATGAGTCAAGCTGACCTTCCAAACTCCTTTTGGGGACATGCTCTAGAGACAGCCGCTTTTACACTAAACCGAGTTCCATCTAAATCGGTTCAAAAGACACCATATGAGATATGGAGTGGGAGGCATCCCAATTTGTCTTTTATGAAGATTTGGGGCTGTGACGCTTATGTGAAACGTCAATCCTCTGACAAACTAGGGCCCAAATCTCAAAAATGCCTTTTTGTTGGGTATCCCAAAGAAACAAAGGGTTACTATTTCTACAATCCTTCTGAGCAAAAAGTGTTTGTTGCTCGAACTGGTGTCTTTTTAGAGAAAGAGTTTATCTCTAAAGGAACTAGTGGGAGGAAAGTAGAACTTGAAGAAATTCAAGAACAACAAGGAGACATCGAACCTGAAATGGAACCTGAACAGACACCACAAGATGTTGTGGTTCAAGAGTCTGTTCCTGTAGCACAGAGCCCACGTAGGTCTGGTAGGATTCGGCGTGAGCCTGAGAGATATGGATTTCTCGTGACTCACACTGGTGATGTGATGCTCATGGATCAGGATGAGCCCACAACCTACCAACAAGCTATGTCGGGGCCTGACTCTGAGAAGTGGCTAGTGGCCATGAAATCCGAGATGGAATCCATGTATGAAAACCAAGTATGGACTTTGGTTGACCCACCTGAAGGGGTAAAACCCATAGGGTGCAAATGGGTTTTCAAGAAGAAAACTGACATGGATGGTAATGTGATTACCTTTAAGGGACGATTGGTTGCAAAAGGTTTCAAGCAAATTCATGGTATTGACTATGATGAAACTTTTTCACCAGTTGCTATGCTTAAATCCATCCGAATTTTGTTTGCTATTGCTGCACACTATGATTATGAGATATGGAAAATGGATGTCAAAACTGCATTCCTAAATGGAAAGCTACTTGAGGATGTGTACATGACACAACCTGAGGGTTTTGTCACTCCTGAGAATGCCAATAAAGTGTGCAAGTTGCAAAGGTCCATTTATGGACTGAAGCAAGCTTCTCGAAGTTGGAATCTTCATTTTGATGATGCAATCAAAGAGTTTGGTTTTATCAAAAATGAAGATGAACCTTGTGTCTACAAGAAGGTTAGTGGGAGCGCTATTGTCTTCTTGGTGTTGTATGTAGATGACATACTACTCATCGGGAATGACATTCCTGAGCTACAGTCTGTGAAGACTTGGCTAGGGAAATGTTTCTCTATGAAGGACTTGGGTGAAGCAGCCTATGTGTTAGGCATCAGGATCTATAGAGATAGATCTAGAAAGCTTCTTGGCCTAAGTCAAAGTACATATATTGACAAGGTGCTAAAGAGGTTTAGCATGCAAGATTCCAAGAAAGGATTCTTGCCCATGTCACATGGTATCACTCTTTCTAGATCTCAGTGTCCGAGTACACCCGAGGAGAGAGAGCGCATGAGTAAGATTCCATATGCCTCAGCAATTGGATCTATCATGTATGCCATGATATGTACTCGTCCCGATGTCTCATATGCTTTGAGCATGACAAGTAGGTACCAATCGAACCCCGGTGAGAGTCACTGGACAGCTGTTAAGAACATCCTTAAGTACTTACGAAGGACTAAGGATGCATTCTTGGTCTTTGGAGGTGAAGATGAGCTCATTGTAAGGGGTTACACCGATGCAAGCTTCCAATCCGATAAGGATGATTTTAGATCGCAATCTGGTTATGTGTTTTGTATTGGTGGTGGTGCTGTGAGCTGGAAGAGTTCAAAGCAAGAGACAGTAGCTGACTCTACAACAGAATCTGAGTACATTGCCGCCTCTGATGCTGCGAAGGAGGCAGTTTGGATCAAGAAGTTCATCACTGAACTTGGAGTGGTTCCAAGCATTGCCGACCCGATAGAGCTCTATTGTGACAACAATGGAGCAATCGCACAGGCTAAGGAACCTCGATCTCACCAGCGATCCAAACACATACTCCGACGCTATCATCTCATCAGGGAGATCATCGAGAGGGGTGATGTAAGGATATGCAGGACTTCGACAGATAGCAACATTGCTGATCCACTGACAAAGCCCCTTACGCAGCAAAAGCATGATAGCCATTCTAGGTCCATCGGTATTAGATACATGGATGATTGGCTTTTAGTGCAAGTGGGAGATTGTTAGTGTTGTGCCCAAAAAGCCAATCATGAGATGATTGTATTTTTTGCACATTGAGTCATGATATTTTATTAAGGCATTAATCCAGCAATTATGTTTGTTGTTTTGTTTCTGCGTAACGTAATAAACATAATTGTAACCCTAGAATAATGATATTCTTAAACGTCCCTAGTCTAGTATTATTGTGGAGCGGGTTGCAATAATACATAATGACTAGCATATGTGGAGACTAATATGAGATATGTAGTCTACATATGGGTACAAGTTGGAGAACTTGTGTACTGGACCGACCCACCATGAGAACACTACATGGATCGTTATATGAGTGTCATAAGTGATTCTCATAGTGATCATGGTATATGTAGTCCTTCAACCTAAGATCATCAAGGTTCCCTACATGTGAGTCACATACTTTGATACTTTCCTTTGTTGCTCGTAACTGAGTGAACTTGAAGGAGGTCATTGGGTATGTCACATATCATGCGGAGGGATTTGTATGATCAAGATGGGATTTGTCCCTCCTATGTAACGGGAGTGATATCTTCGGGCCCCTTGATAGAGTGAGACTTAGAAAATGCATGGCCATGCTCGGATGAGTTGATATACGATATCAATGTCATCAGTTTAAGTTGGTCTACTCGGTAATCAAGAAACCAAAGATTGGGCTATACGAGAGTGACACATTCCATGTCTCGTGCTTAGTCTTGATATCTTGGACAAAGGGACAATGGCATATATCGGTGATGATCATAAAGGTTTAGTCGAATCACCGACAATCTTGTCACTTGGGTAGCAATGATGTGTTGCTAGACACCGCTCATTGCTTATGATCATAAATGTGATTTATGATCATTGCCAACATGGCAAGAGCCTATTGGGTCGCACACATAGAGCTATTTGGATCATTAGAGTGCATGGGCTAATTATTTGGGTTATGGTTTCACTTTAATTTCATATTAATAATGGGCCCAAGAGTTGAGCCATTATTAAGCCCGAAATTAAATCCTAATTGGATTAGGGCTTTGAAACCCATTAGGCCTGGAAGTTGAGTCTCACTATAAATACAACTTTTAAGTGAGAAATTCGTAGGTCTCCTTGCCCTAGCCTCCCAAAAGGACGGCCGCACTCTTCTCTTGCAATTCCTTGGAGGACGCAAGCTAGCACTGCAAGCGCAAGAGAAACGCATCTGCCGGGACGTGGTGGAAGCGTGGTGATCCCGAGAGGCTCGTGTGGATACCATAGAGAGCCTGAACACGTCAACTGTTCAGGTTTTGTGATTCGACTCTATAGTTGAGTGAGAGATCTCAACCGAAAATTAGGTATGAAATTTTCGAACACCCGATTTACCCCGTTTCACTTGGATCCTGGAGGGTTTCGGTTAAATTCCACTGCGCTGTTTGGCTCCCGTAACCCAACAGAAAGAGCCCAAAACCTCCAGCTGGCGAAGTTTATCCTTGGATGAGAAGTCCCTATCCCCGCGTCAGCGAAGTTACTCACCGAGAAAATGACGCTATTCTTCCCTTCCAATGGCTCCCCAGTAGCAAGGAGACCATGGCATTACCGTCCTAATGGAGAAGATCCTGGAGAGGTTGGAGAAGGTGGAAAATTTGGTATCTTGAAAACTTGTTTGGTCAACGCTATCGGAGACCTTCACCGGAGAGGAGTCCCCCTTTATCCTTACTATTGTAGAGGCACCAATGCTCAGTGATTTTCGAGTATCACATCTAGAGACATATAATGGGTGCAGTAATCACCAGGCTCATCTGATGAAGTACAGGAGAAGCATGGTATTACACTGTGCCGATGATGCCACCCTCTGCAAATGTTTCAAAGTCACTCTATCAGGACCAGCAACTATGTGGTACAACTCCCTGGCACCCGGAACCATGGTGGGTTTCCAGTAGTTGTCCAACGCCTTCACCTAGTGGTTCATTAGGGGCAAACCAATGCACAAATGCCTATCAAAATGTTCAACATAGCCCAAAAGAATGGGGAGACCATTAGGACTACATCGAGAGGTTTAACCGAAATGCTCTCAGTGTGTTAGACTTCCACCCTGAAATCTGAATCCTCTCTATGATGAGGGAGCTAAGGAGGGATTACAGCTCTTCTATGAATTCTCCAAGGATCCTCCTAACACCCTCGGGGAATTCTACTGAAAGGCTGAGTAACACATGATAGCCGAGGAGCTAAGGATGGGCAACTCAAAGTTCGACCATAATCATTCTGAGGGTCAGGGTCACCAACCTCGGTATTTCACTGAGGGAAGGGGCAGACCTTAGAAAGCAGGGGCAAGAGGCCTGTATCATACACCCCCCTAAACACTACAAGAATGAACATCCTGATGGCACTAGAAAGGCAAAGAACCACAATCTAGTGTTCAAAGGTTATGACCTTGGAAAACAAGAAGAAAATGAAGAAATTCTACCAATTTCATTGGGACTATGGCCACGATATAGAGGATTACCTTCAACTAATAAAGTATATCGAATCTTTGATCAAGCAAGAGCAACTTCATCACTACTTGCAGATGCCGTCACCCAAAGCCCGAGAAAGAAAGGAAAAAGATAGGAAAGAAGAGGATGAGGACTATGATTCTGACCGATGTCGAAACCAAAGTCCCAGGAAACACTCGCCACCTCTGGCAAGTATAATCTAGACAATCACAACTGGAATACCCTCAGCTGAAAAGAGTGAAAACTAGAGAAATTGCGATGATGGAATTCAACAACCCAACAAACAAGCTTGTTTATAAGGATAGGTCTACAGTGAAGTTTCCCCACGACAACCCTTTTCAGATTATGGCAAAGATAGGAAGTTGGGACGTCAAGAGGGTGCTCTTGGATAATGGCTCAAATGCTGACATCCTCTTCGCCCATGTGTTGCCGAAACTAGGCATAACAGAGAATGATCTTAAGCCAATGACATCTCCCACGTTCATAGTAGGTCCAGCCAAACTTCTTGTACTTGAATAGGTTGATCTCTCGCTTATACTATAAGGCACTTTGGCCCAAATGGGAAAAGAGCTCTTCGCATCTACTGTGACAAGATTCATAGTCATAGATGTATCATCATCGTACAATGCCATCATCAGGAGGAAAATGCAAGGCAATCTACATCTCCGAACAGACGTCAAATACTTGACAGTCATTTTTGAAGCCAAAGAAGAAGACGCAGAGATATTCATTGACTAAGTTGAGGTCAGGAAGGTGTTCATCAAGGCAAGAATGAGTCCTCCAAAATTCCATGCATAGACTATCGGGGAAAAGGGTATCACTACCGAAGAAGCTGCATGAAGAGAGAAAGATGGTGAGAAAATAGAAACCGAGGATGTAGAACTAGTCCTTGGCTGAAGTACCTGAGTCGGGAAACAATTGGTCGAAAGGGAAAAAGAAAAACTTGTATCCTTTCTAATAATGAAGAAAGATCTTTTTGCCTACTCACCGAAGGATATGCCCAGAGTCAATCCGAGCATAGCCCAACACTATTTTAAAACGCGACCTAACTCAAAGCCCATTTGGCAAAAAAAGCAAAACCTTTTGGCTCAAAAAAACCACTTCATCAAAGAAGAAGTTCACAGACTTTTGGAAGAAGAAATGACAAAGGAAGTCAAATATCCTAAGTGGCTTAGCAACATTGTTGTCACCACCAATGAAGGAAGCAGTAAGCTCTGAATGTGCACTGACTTCCAAAATATCAACAACACCTATCCTAAGGACCCATATCCCCTCCTCTCAATAGATCACCTAACCGACTCTATGGCCGAGTATGGGCTATTAAGCTTCCTAGATGCCTTTAGCAGCTATCACCAAATTCGAATGAGTACCAAGGACAAGGAAAAAACAGCATTTGTTACCGAAGTCGGGACATATTGTTACGTTAGAATGCCTTTCGGCCTAAAGAATGCCGGAGTGACGTATCAAAGGCTGATGAACAAGGTGTTCGACTCCTAGATCAAGAGAAACGTTGAAGTATACGTTGATGACATGATTGTTAAAACTAAATTACCTAGTAATCATGTCACAGACTTACAATAAACCTTTCAATAACTTAGCAACTTCGGAATACGTGTTAACTCCGAAAAATGCATATTTGGGATAATAGCAAGGAAATTCCTCGGCTTTATGGTATCCGAAAGAGGTATAAATGCTAACCCCGAAAAAGTCGATGCCCTTCTAGCGTTTCGAACTTCAACGACAACAAAGGATATATAAAGGCTCATTGGGAGAATAAATTCCCTAAGTAGATTCATATCCAGATATGGAGATTGGTGCCAATCGTTCTTCAAAGTACTTATAAAAGCAGCAAAAAATGATGGCAACCTTGGAGTTGAGGAACACCCTTGGAATGAAGAATGCCAGAAG
The DNA here is from genome assembly GCA_005392925.1 of Aquilaria sinensis. Lineage (NCBI taxonomy): Eukaryota > Viridiplantae > Streptophyta > Magnoliopsida > Malvales > Thymelaeaceae > Aquilaria > Aquilaria sinensis. The sequence continues at coordinate 40,428 of SMDT01001499.1, read as the reverse complement.
GCGTGGGAGGAGCTCAAAAGTTACTTGACCCATTTGCCAACACTCTGGCAACCGAGGGAAGGAGAACCACTCATCCTTTACCTTGTAGTAACTAAGAAAACCGTAAGTTCGATTCTAGTAAGGGAGGAAGGAGGAAAGCAGTGGCCAGTGTACTACGTAAGCAAATCCTTGCATGGTGCCGAAGTTTGGTATCCTCTGCTACAAAAAAGCCATCTATGCCCTAGTACTAGCAGGAAGGAGACTTCAGCCTTACTTCCAAAGACATCCCATCACAGTGCGAAGTAACTTACCTCTACGGGACATCATGAGGAAGGTAGACCACTCAGGATGATTATCAAAGTGGTGCATTGAGCTCGGTGAGTACGATATCACTTATGAACCAATGAGGGCAATAAAAGCGCAAGTGCTGGCAGATTTCATTGTTGAGGTACCTAAAACCGAAGGTGCTCTAGGAGACCTAAAAAATGATGAACCTGAGTGGACATTATTCGTCAATGGCACGTCAGGATCCGAACACCAAGGAGCCGGAGTAATTCTCCGTGGACTTGAAGGTATGGAACCTTCGAAGGCCATCAAATTCAGTTTCAATGTCACCAATAATGTTGCCAAATAAGAAGCCCTCATAGCAGGCTTACGATTGGCAAAGAAGGTTGGTGTGAGAAACCTGAAGGCCCACAGTGATCTCCAGCTGGTGGTCCGGCAAATGATAGGGGACTACGGGGCAAAAGACCCAAACTTGGCAAAGTACCATAATTTCGTGAAAAGGCTTATCCAAGAGTCTGACATGGTACAAATAGGAAACGTACCCTGATGAGATAGTGTGGAAATAGATACCTTGGCCAAATCAAAACAGTCCACCGAAGTACTCGATCACCCAAGCATAACAATAATGGCCATCGCAACCTCGAGCAAAGGATGGAAGGATCCTATAAAAAAATATCTCACAACTTCAAAATTACCGGAAGACCCTCTGGAAGCCGTGAAGGTGTAAAAGTGCTCGGGAAAATACTTCCTGATCAGGGAAGAATTGTACCGACAAGGGTACGCTAATCAACTACAAAGATGCATTAGTGTGGAGGACATTGAAGCAGTTCTTATAGAAGTCCATAAAAGAGCCTGTGGTTCTCACATCGAGATCGACGCCCTTGCTGGGGTACTACTTCGGCAAGGGTATTTCTGGCCTACTTTGAGAAAAGACGCAAGGTGGTTCATCAGAAAATGCGATAAGTACCAGCAACACAGACCCATCCAAAGAGTACCCTCGGAGGCAATAATGTCGGCTAACTATCCTTGCCCCCTCGCTGTTTGGGGTATTGACCTTGTTGGTCCTCTCCCGACGGCTCTTGAAGGAGTGAATTTTTGTATAGTTGCAGTAGATTATTTCACTAAGTTTGTCTAGAAGAACATCATATGCAGATTCGGTGTGCGAAGGGTGATAGTAGCAGATAATGGTTTCCAATTCATTAATAGAGGATTTTAAGAATTTGCCACCAACCTTGGCGTAAAACTACACTTTGCCCCAGTTGCCCATCCTCAAAGCAATGGACAAGTTGAAGAGTCCAATAGGATAATAAAAGATGGTATGAAGAAAAAGGTTAAAAGAAGCCAAAGGAAAATGGCTTGGAGAACTTTCGAGTGTACTATGGAGTTATCGAACAACTCCAAGAAGAGCTACTGGTGAAACACCTTTTTCATTCGTATTCGGCACTGAGGCCATTATCTCTGTTGAAGTCGTACAATCATCTATCAAAGTACAAGTGTTCAACAAAAAAGAGAACAACCTCGGTTTAAGAACCAAGTTAGATATGATTGACAAGCATAGAGAGATGGCTGAACTCAGAAGAAAAGCTTTTCAACAAAGGGTAGCTATTGTTGTGAACTTGCATGTCAAATCTAAAGGGATCAAGAAATGAAACCTTGTTTTACGCAAGGGTGAACTGAAATCTCGAATACCATCTTATGCGGTACTTCGGGCAAATTGAGAAGGACCGTACTTGGTGCTCGAAGAAATTTAGCTAGGAGTCTATAAACTTGGAAATACTGAAGGAGAATAGTTGAAAAACACATGACATTCAGACTCTTTGATAAAATTCTACACTTAAAAAATTTCCAAGGAAGGAGCCTTACTATGGGAAGCTAAATATGGAGATCCCGAACACGGTTGCTCTTGAAAGTATCTTAGTGATTTTGTACAAAGTTTTATCGAGGAGGCTAATCAAATATGGTTGCTCCCAAAAGTATCTCAATGATTTTGTACAAAGTTTTACCGAGGGAGGCTAACTAAATATAGTTGCTTTCGAAAGTTTCTCAGTGATTTTATACAAGTGTTACCGAAGGAGGTTAACCGAACATGGTTGATCCTAAAAGTACCTAAGTGTTCTTGTGCATAGCAAGTTTCCCAAAAATGTTGCTTGGATTCTATTCTAAAACACTTAGGAAAATATTCACAACTCTTCAAAAAGATGGCCAAGGTTTTGAATCTTTGATAGTATTTTCATCAAGAATAGTAAGTTAGCCGAAGGTAAGGGGTAAGCTAAAGGCGGTGAGTCAACAGAAAAGTTTGTGGGCATGCAATACTTTCCGAAGATAGTGCTAATCATGGACTTAGCCAAAATTTTGAGAAATGAAGACAATTTCATTAAGTGAAATGCAAAGTACAAAAAAAAAAAAAGCTTAAGGGTTATTTGCCCCATCTACAGGCTCTTCGACATCAGCATCCTCGGCATTATCCTCATCATCATCAGCATCTTCAGCCAAAAGAGGACATTCAGGAAGGTTGAGGAACTCCATCTTCGACCACAGTGAGGATGGTCCTTCAGGTATATCCAGAGCTTTTAGGAAGGAGACGTCGAGGTCAGGAAACCGTAAGAGCATCTGATGGCAAGCAAGGTAGAATCCATCTTGAAATGAGGACTTCACCACTTCTTCTGCCCTGGCATTCTCGGTTTTCAGATGCTCCACTTCATTCTTTAACGCCTCCATCTTCTTCTCAGCCTTTTTATTCATATTCTTTTGCTTCTTCAGCCAATCAATTTTGGCAATAAGCTTAGAGTTGATTTCTAATGCCTTGGTGAAATCATCAATGGCTTCCTCCCCTTCTTTCCGAAGGACCTCCCCTTCTGAGCTAAGTTCCACCACCTTCGCTTCAAGGTTAGAGATTTTGGAGGTGCACTAGTCAAGGAGCCCCCTCTGGCTCTCTAACACTTCCTACCAAAGCTTGGCCAAGTCCTCCTTGGCGATCTTGTTGAAATCATCGTATTTCATGCACGAGCTCACAAACATCTCCTTGGCCTTAGCCAAGTTCTCTTCCGACTGACTTCGGATGGAGGACTATTTGGACGCCCAAGCCCAAAGATAACCTCCATACGTCAACAGCTGCAAGGAGAAAAGACGATGTGAGTCACAGATAGCTTACAAACCCAAAATTCTTTTAAGTACTTGAGGCTGAAGATTACCTGAGCAGTGCGCTCGAATATCCGAGCGACAAGGATCTCCTCATTCAGGCAATCCTTGGTCAAGGTTTGAAAGGTGGCATTCGTGATGATGCCCCGCGCCATTTGTAGGACAATTTCTGGCAATCCTCCGAAAACAGGTCCATATCTTCAATGAAAGTCCAAAAAGGATGCCTCGAAACTTTATCCTTTAGGAACTTCAAATCCCAAACAGTTCTCTTCTAAAGGTGATCCATCATCCACTCAGTCTGAGCCCGATCCTTTGCAAAATCATGCCGAAGTTCCTTTATCACATCATCCCTTAGCCATTCATCTACAAAGTCTAAAACGCCGAAAAAGCCAAAATTCATAGATGAATGGCTAAGAGACAAACTTGGTAAGAGTTTAGTGTCATCTCTGTCAGAGTCGCTGACGTTGAGGATCTCAAATGGAATCTCCTTGCTCTTCCTCCTTCAGTGTTCATCTAGTTCTTCAGCCGAAATCTCCCCCAAAGAGGTCCCCAGGGTCTCCACAGCAGCATCTGGGCTCAGCGAGACGAATAAGACTGCCTCTTTTTGAGGAGGATCCACACCATCAGCAAAAGGGCCCAGATCCACCGTATGGTGTTCAGGGGGAGGAGGGAATGAGTCCTCCTTCAACTTTTTAGTCTTCGAGGCGGAAGACTGCCTAGTTGGCCTCTTCTTCCTTTTCGGGGCATTCTTCTTCTACTCTCATATTTTGACTTGGCCGAGGAAAAGGCTTTTGTAGAAAGCTACTAATTTATCACCCATCTCTACAAAGAGAAAAACATCAATGTAAGTAAGGAAAAGTCCCAAATAACAAGTTGGAAGGAAGCTTACTCTCTACAAGGGTTGAATAGGAGAGTTCGCCCCAAAGAAGCATGACCAACTAGGACTTCTTCCCGTCCACTACTGGTTTTGGCATTTTCTTGTTAGTGATTTGCTCCTTCACGACCCTAAGCTCCCGAAGTATCTCTTCAGTCATTAGGTTCCATCTGATCGAAAAATGGTACAGTGGATGCAAGGAAGCATGGTCTAACCAGTTATCTACTGCATGAATACGAGTGTTGAGTTCCTCAAATTGATATTCAAGTTTGAGGGTAAGCAGCTTCGACAGATTCATCATGTCAATGTCAAGCATCCCGGAAGCCCATTGGACAAGCATGTCCTTCCATTTTTCATCTACTTTCATGAAGAAGTACTTCTTTTGCCACCCTTGCCAATTGTCCTTGGTGCCGAAGGTAAAAGTGAATTTCTTACTCCTAGATCCTCGCGGGAGTAATAAGTAGATGCCACCCTTCGAAATGGGACGAAGCTTATAGTATTGCATGAAAAAGATGAAGTGAGGGGCAATCTTAAAAACCCCACACATGCAAAGAAATTCATTGAAATAAGAATTGGAGTTTGGTGGCAATTGGTTAACGGTGATGCCATGAAATTGGTAAAAGTCGCTCACCATTTTCAGTGGGGGATATTGAAGACCTGTATTCAGCTGGGTCCTGAAGATAGTGACCTCGTTCTTCTGAGGAAGGTAGCTCGGCATAGTGGGGCCAGGGAGCCTAATGATGGCATAAGATGGAAGGAAAAATTTTGTCAATAACTTCTTCAGTTTTTTCGAAGTGGCGCAGCTCAGATGAGAGTTGAAAGGAACCCAACTCTCGAGAACCAAATAAACCTTGGCTCAAGAAGAAGACATGTTCTGAAAATAAGAAACCTAACCTAGGAATTAATGGGAGAAAAGGGGACTAGAGAAATAAACCGACCTCGGAGACACTAACCTATGAAAACCGCCACAAGAGACTGCTTGAAATCGCTCTTCCGCTAACATTGCCGCAGGAAAAAGATGGAAAGCAAAAAGAAGTTAGAAAGAAAAAGGAACAGAAGTAGAGGAGTGAGGAAACCTTAAAGAGAGAAGGCTTTATATAGCTAGAAGAAGGTAGGCAAAAAGGGAACAGATGTAATTAATGTAACGTACGCGAAGGTTGACGAATGGCCTAGTGACATGTGTCTTGCGGCGCGAGAAACAAGGGCACACCTGCTAATCTAGTGGGAGTATGTCGCGTAACCTGAGGTGACACAATTGCTTGGTCAGAAGATAGGTCGATTCATTTGTAGGAGGCAGGAATAAAAACCCTAAGGTGAAAGTGACTCCTTGCCTGCCGAAGATGTAATCTTGCTAGAGTTTAGAATTTGGCTTGAGGGTATAAAACAGCTCCTTACGTTCCAAAGGTGTGACTTCACCAAAAGTGAGAAGTTGGCTTGAAGAAACAACCCCACCAAGGGTTCAAATTCAGCAAATGGACACACAAAAGGTCCAAAATAATGGTGAAAGTGCTACATCCGCAAAAGGAAGGGTCTTGCACCTAAAAGCTACTTGCACCGAAGGGACAACCTTGGCAGAAGGAAGTCCTTTCGCCGAGGATGGCCTCAGCTTCCCAAAGCTTGGATTTTCGTAACATGCTCCCAAATGACTAAGACCAAAGACACAACTTCAGTGTTTTGTAGGGGAGCATGTGATAGTCGAAGGGCTATTGTAATGACCCAACCAAATTTAGTCCATTTTATGATTTTGGGTATTTAGGTTAAGGCCCAAGAGAAGAAAAAAAAAAACCTGTACGGCACAAATAGTAGAAAGTTGGAAATAGAGCCGTGAAAGAAGTTTTTAAAAGGGGGGAAATAAGAAAAAGTTAGGGTTGGGTATTTCTCTCACTTTCTCGTCTACCTATTTCTTTGTATTGAATCATTGGAAGAAGAGATCATCAATCGAGGATCAAGTAAAAGCAACCTGTGAATTTTTTCAGCAAAGGAATAATTTTTTGTGAGTGATTATTAGTTATTTTTCAATACATAGGCTAGCTTTTATTTGAAATTGAAGAGAGATTTAAGTTAACGATATGGTTGATTGATAATTTATTTTGATGATTGGAAGGATCAATTGATTATTAAGATTGTTTCGGATGGATTAGAAATAAATTTGGGCAAATTTTGGCTAGGCATAAGTGCGAATTAGAGAGTAGCATATGTGCGAATTAGAGACGACGAAGAATCGTGTTTTTGAAACAAATTGGGCTAATAACAGTGTAGGTCCTTTAGGTTTTGAGGAGAGTTTATCGGCATCCCATAGTTTAAATGGTTACATTTTGGTCACCGCACAAAGCTTGTGTCTAGAAAGTAATCAGGTTAATTACAACATTAGTCCCTAAGGCTTCTAACAATACTTCAGTGAATTCTAAGGTTCCAAAAACATTCATTTAGGTCACTACTAGCAAGTGATTTTTGGTTATTTCTTGAATTGATTATGTTTTGACATAAACTTTTACATAATTATTTTAGGTGGCTAAAGAATTATTTCAAGAGTTTGAAAGTTGCATTTTAAGGTAAGCGGCTACTACTATTCAAAAAATTAAAATTTTTTGATATTATGTCTATATATATATATTATTTCTTCAAAATGCTAAGTTTTCCAATTTAATAATTTTCAATATTTTGATTTAAAGCTATTTTACATTTAAATAAATTTTAATCAGAATAAAAGTTTTCAATTACAAGTTTTATTCTGAAATTGTTTTCTAAGTGTTTGATTAATTTATTTGTTTATCTGCTTATTCGAATTTTATCTTATTTATGCAATATATTATGTTTGATTAAATAAGCTGGGATCAGGTATGTTTTAATTGTGATGTTTTGTATTGAAATTTTATAACAATCGCAATGCTCTGAATTTCTGTTCTGACTCCGTTTTGGTGGGTGTTGGTTCTGTGCCCGTACTACTGGGAAAGTGTAGTTTTAGACCTTCCATGTAGGGTATTCTGTTCCGTTCTGTTCTGCAGTGCACTGTTTTTAGGACTAGTCCTTCAGGGCACTCAATCTTTGGCGATTCTCAGATGATTCTGGACGCACTACAGCGGTTTAAGTGTAGTCACAGTGATCACCCCACCCACTCTGTTCTGAATTTTTGTTCTGCTATTCTGTTTTGAACTACTCTGTTTTGGTTAATGATTTTATTTACAAATATTATTTGTTCAGCTCTTAAAATTGCTATTACATTAATTATGTTCTGACTATTCAAATATCTTCTGCTAAAGTTTATGTTATTATTTTTACAAGAATTATTTTCTGCTTGATCCCTATATATTTTGTATATTGTATTTCTGTTTTCAAAATCCGTCACTTGTTGGGCATTCGTGCTCACTCCGTTTTCACCCCCTCACACAGATCAGGAGTAGTTCAAGTTAGCTAGCGGGAGCGACTACAAAACCAACAGCAGTTCAAGACAATTAAAAGTATTTCGTTAGTACTACTATTAGAAACTTATTTATGTTTAGAAAACTCTTTGGATTTTGTTTCATTCTTTAAAGCTTTAATATCTTATGGATTATGTTCCAGTTTCAAGAATTGTAGTTGCTCTGCCACTTATTCTCATAAGAGAATTTTATAAGTTTGGAATTATTTGGATTATGTAGCCTTCCATGCTTAGGAAAATTTATTTTCTTAAATATGCGGCGTGTCATCGTCCCGAGACTCCTAGGGTGGGTTTTGGGACGTGATAGCTATCACCCATAGAGCCTACTTATTTGCAGACCTGACACCACCTTCGAGAATTCAGACGACCAACCTTGGAAGAATTCTCCACACCACCCTCGACAGTATGTGCGACCAACTTTGGGAAAAGGTTCCTTACCTTTCTTGGCGGAATGTAAATTACTAACCTCAGGGGCATAGGTCTATCATCCTTGACATTAAATGTCTCCCAAAGTTAGGTTCGCCCGTCCGAGGGGCCTACTCCAATTGCCCTCGATTAGGATTCCTGTCCGATAGGGTCTCATATCCCCGAAGAGGTCTTATGGAGAAACAACAAATACAGTTGATGGATCTCTGATAAGAAGCCTCGCACATGCCCCTACCCTCTGGCCGGAACTACCTACGGCCAACTGGAGATTCCCCCTCTTCGCAGATATGGACGAAATTTGGCCAAACACGTGTCCTGATCTACTTAGGCTAGGCACAATGGCCTTCTTCCCTAGTCCTCCTATAAATACCTAGGAGGCTCCTAGGTAATACACACAAGACACTTTCTTTCCTACTCTTTGCTATTAGCAACTTCCCTCCTATATACTAACTTGGGCGTCGGAGGCTCCTCCCCCAGAAACACACTCTGGGGAGCTCCCAACCCACATTCTTTAAGGTCTTGCAAATACCTTCTCACCGGAAGTCTCTCTCTCAGGCCCAGCATGTCATACAACGAAGATGTCGCCAGACATCAATTAAATTAAAGGTGAAACGTGGCTGATGACGAAAGGATGGAATTAGTAAGCTGGAATTGTGGCTTCTCTCACATGCTTGCGGTTAATAGTGGGGGAAGATTAGGTGGGATTACATTTTTTAGTCGACAGGATGTGATGGCTAGGCTGCTAAGTTACTTGCAACTTCATATTGATATGAAGGTGGATTTAGTGGACAAACCAAGAGGTGGTGGATCATGGGGTTATATGGTATTGCTAATCAGTTGAAGCGAAAGGCCTCATTATGTTTGCTGTGAACCTTAGGGTGGCCGCAAATCTACCGTGGGTGTATGGTGGTGATTTTAATGATAATTTAATGAAAATTTATATGAGGAAAAGCTCAATGGGGAGTATAGAGGGCCGCCTAATACTGAATAATAGGGATTCCCATAATGCATGTGGCTTGGAGGACTTAGGCTATGTAGGGCAGATTTTACATGGTCTGAGGTTTGGTATGGTGGTAAGGTGCTCTGGTGTCGGCTTGATCGGGTTGTAGCAACTGCTAGTTGGCTTAAGATGTTCCTAGATGCTTGGGTCGAACATCAGGTAGTGGCATTATTGGACCATCATGCGTTGAAGCTAAGTTTATGGTAGTCTCAGAAGTGGGTTTCTAAGGAGCAGATTTAAGTTCGAGGAGATGTAGCTTCAATCCACGACATGTAGCGCGGCTGTGGAGATAGCTTGGGCTGACGGGAGGGGTTTAGTAACTGGGCTTGTATGGAGAAAAAAAGTCAGATGTGTGGATAGGGATCTGAAGCAGTGGAACTTGATAAAATTTCACAATGCTTAGGAGGAAATACAGTGGCTGGAAAAGGAGATTAGTAAGATGACATTGGGAAGAGCAACTCCAGAAAATTTTCATTATGGGCAAAAATTGCGGAGGTATTTGTACGACTGGATGGACAGAGAGGAAATCCTTTGGAAACATTGGTCTAGAAACTGTTGGCTGCAAGAAGGGGATAGGAATTCCCATTTTTTCACACGTATACATCACTAGGAGGAACAATGAAATATACCAGCATATTGCTAGGGATGGGCAATGGGTCGAGAACGAGGAGGTGTTGGCAGGGGTGGCTGTCCACTTTTTTAAAATGCTGTTCATGACATCTACTGACACGGACTGGGATTAGCTTACGGTTTTACTTCTTGTGGCTATATCAAAGGCTAGTAAGGGGTGTTTTAAAGCAGTGTTTATGGAGGAAAAGGTCTAGGGCACCCTAACGGATATGCATCCCACAAAGGCCCTAGGGCCTAATCATTTACTGGCATTGTTCTGTCAGAAGTTCAGTCCCCAGGTTAGCCGTAAAGTTCTTGCTTACTATTTGGAGGTGTTGAATGGTGGTGGTTCACTGTAAGAAATAACTAGACCAACGTAGTTCTCATTCGAAAGGTAAAATCCCTAGAGACATGACCCATTTCCGGCCTATTATGTTGCGACCCTAACTATTGCACACAGTCAGAAAACTGAAGATTTCAATTAAACTCAGTGCTTTTGCTACACTGATTAAGTTAATAACAGTCTAGTACCTAGTGTACCAAATACATGTGTGTAGACAGCAAAGTCTTGGTCTATTTACAAGGAAATGCTTAGATCTTTCATGTAAAACCTCATAGGCAAGTCTAATTTATGTTGGAAGGTTTGTTTACCTAAAAACTAGACTATTCTACCAAAACAGTAAAAAGTGGCTTCCTACACCTAGGACCACGCTTGAAGTAGTTTAGTTGTTGGTCAAAACCAATTCCTTTGCTTGAAATTCAGTTCTCAAAATTCAGACAAGTTTTAATTATGCAATAGAACAAACAACCAATGTTTCATAGCAAAAACATTTCTGATTCAAAAGGCCAACCCAACGGTCAATTTATTTACATACTGAACAGTTACAAAATCATGGCTAGTATGTGTAATTAATTAGCTACAAATCTACCTCAATATCAATACATTGACAGATGACATGTTTTATAGCCTATAGACCACATAACCTAGCTACAGGAACTGAGGCTCAGAAGCCTTTATCTAGGACTTGGTTCCTAGATTACTTGCTTAGAAGATATTCCAAATTTCCATCCATCTAACTGCCTAATCACAGCAGTTAAAATCATAAACTTAGACTGGATTCATCAGTTTCAGTTTAGTAACAATAATAACAAGAAAGTAGTATAATTTTACTACTTAAAATTAGTAACACTAACGAACATGCTAAACAAAACAGTAAGATGAACTAGCTAATTAGTACAGCTCTTTTAACCTGCAAAATAGTAAGGGGGTGAGTTTCTAAAGAAACTTAGTGACAGTAACATGGAATGAAAGTTTAATATGAAAGATAGAATAGAAAAACAATTGAAGTTAAATAACATGCAACTAACGTACAAAACAAGCATCGTGCAACAAGCAACAGAATATCACGAGCCGAACAATTAGAACCCTTAAAAACAAGCAGAATACGAAGTATGAAATCATGGAAACATACACACACACATACACACACACACACTCCAGTTCAGTCTGTTTTGGACCCAACAAGCAAGTACAGTCTAGTTTTAGAAAGCTTACAGTATAGAGAGCTCACGGGACCATAGTGATTTTGGCCAAGCATCGAGTGTTCATAACACCCTAAAGGTTCCCATTGCTTTCCTAGACAGTCATAAGCTAGCTAAGAATAGATATAGATTAGATCAGTGAGTTTATTTCACAAATCTTCTTTTTTAGAGACAAGAGCATTCAATGAACACATTGTCTTCTAGTCCTAACTTACCAATAATATGCAATGGTCTGAAGCCCATTTCACTCTTGTGAATAACAATAATAATAAATCTAAAAAAGTAGAAAATACATTTCCCTTACTTATTCTTGCTGACTGAAGTCTGGCTGAACCGCTCCTTGTCTTGCATGTGAAGTAACCACCATTATTCTGCCCAAACCCTCACTCAACCAACCTTGCAGCCTCTGTCCAATGCTCATCCATAATTCTTGTCAAACATCCAAGAACACCCCTGCCAACAGAAGCTACAATCTCAGTCCTGACCATTGATTCGTAACAAGTAAGAAAGTTTCTTAACCATGGAAACCGAGACACTTTTGCTGGAACCCCAAACCAGGCTTTAGCTGCACTTAATTACCTATGTTACGCTCAAAATCTCCTTTGGCAAAGTTCCAGGTGGTCAACGCTTAATTAGAAGTTAGATTCAAGCCATAAGCAGATGTGCCCGACACCTAACTGATCCATGCATTAGTGGCGAGTAAATTTGAATTTAATTCCCTTATTGTAATTACTTTCAACTAAGTCCTTACGTTTTCTTTAGTCCAATTAAATCCATATGCTTCCTTGCTTAATTGTTTACAATTTATTCAGTTCAGTTCCCAACATTCTGTCAATTAAAATCCTTACTTCTAAATCAATCCGTGACTCCCCAATTTCTGACAATTTAATCCCTGACCTTTGAAAACTTTCACCAAATTTAGCAATTAAATCCTCAGTATGCTTGTGCAGAAGAGACAAGAGTAACAATCCCCTCATTCAAAAGTTTGCTCCCCTTAATTTTCTAGTCATACTAGTAATCAAAACTAGTTCTATTCTTCCAGTAGCTTCATTCACCCTTCTAAAGGACTAATTTGGTGTATAGTTTGTATAAAAAATTGCTCTAATTTAGCGTATAGCCTGTATCAAATATTGTTCATCTTCTGAGCCTCTTTCAATTATCCTCTACAATTTTAGTTTATCGAGTACAGCCTTCAGTAAAATTTTCATTGTTCTCAATAAATTCAGTTATCTAAGTTATCCACACCCTGGACTCTCAATATAATCATCAGGATTCCCACTCCCTGAACCCACCTCATAATTTCCTTCAAGCTTCCGCTGAGTTCAAATGCACGGTTTATTCTTTCATTCTGTAGTCTGAAGAACTGTGATTAGTAGAAGTGAGTTATTAAGATTTGACATTACCGTTATCAACGGAAAAGTTGGTTACTAAAGGCTTCAATTCTAGTCTAGGTGACTTATACATATGCAGGACCATTGTACAAGACAATCAGAATGTTTCTTTATTGCTAGGTTAGTTAAGATTATCCTACAATGAACTGATTGAAATTGCCTATTCACTCCCAAAGCCCTCATTTTTTCCCACCTGCTCAGCTCTTCAATCCGACCTCTCCTTGCCATTGCAATGCACATTTTTTTCCGTTTTATTTCATTTTCTATACAAATTCAATACCTTTTGCAAAAACAGTATCATCCCCAAAGCAGTGTTTAATCGGTGTGAGTAGTAGTACCCCTTTCAGTTCTGCACTTGATGCATCTTTCTCTGTGTTTTTCATGGAGAATAGTCCATTTTGCCATTTCTGGCCACTAATGTAATGTAACCTTAGCTATGTACATGGTAACATAGTTGTTGAACAATAACCCTAAAATTCTCAGGTGAATCATTACCTTGCTTGTTACCCACTTTGGGGTAGTCCAGTTATGGTGCCAAAACTGTGCATTTAGACTCCCAGGATTGGTAATGTTCTGTAGGCCATCAGAACACTACCCTTAGTGTGCATACCCAAGTGACCCTCTTGGGCACTATGTAAATACATGCATATTGGTCCAACCATCACACACATATTCACATTTCATGCACACCATGACAGCAAAGAAGGAAAACACTAGCACAAATCTTAGTTTTGGCTTCCACACATTAGGCAATCTTGTTAAGTTCTGGTGACCAGCTACTGCAACTGTAACTTCCACTAATAAACTGTATCATTATAACCTCATACCCCTTATTTTCTTTGCTCCATTACGAAGTAGATACTTAGAGCAAACCAAGGAATTTTGTTTTACATCAATAGCCCACCTATGGACCAAGTTATGGATTTTTGAAGTTGGTTACAAAATTCTGACCAAATAAACAGTAACTCAGCCAATTTTGCAACATCATATCTTTGGCTACAAGGATCTAAATCCAAAAATTCAAAATTCCAGTTCAACCTCTAGATGTTCTCTAGGTGTGGTCAAAATTTCATGCCAATATTCATTCTACACGGGGAGATATTAAACTTTAGGTACAAGGTCAAAATTCTGGAAACTTTTGGACCATTTTGCCCATACAATTTTTCCAAACCATGCAAACACTTCATTCACAAGGGGAAAGCCCTCAAAGGCTATCCCATACATGTCCAATACACATATTAATTACATTCTCTTGCATCTAGCAACTTTATGTGGCCAAAACAAAATTTACAAGTAAGCAGCCTATCATTCACACTTAGGCAGCTTTGCACCAAATCACTTACATAGCCAAAACATTACTCAAATGTTCGCATACTTGTCTCATCTTACATACACTACATGTACATGCATACATGCACTACAATATGATCTTAACTCAGTTAAATACGCATCTTAGGTTACAGGAGGTCCTGAGACACAATGGACTCCAAAAACAGGATGCTAGACAGCTGTTGCACAACACAGTAAGTACCACCATTAAAAATGCCAAATGTGCTCCTAAAATCACCAAACTTTTCAGATCACAACTAGACATATGGAAGTTCATGTACCTGAAATTTCAGATCAAAAATCAGACCACAAAGGTTAGTTTGAAGGTAATCTTTCAACTGGACCTGAAATGACAAAATTGAGGGGAATAAGTTTCATTGAGAAACTTAGTAAGGGTAACACTTGGTTTCTTAAGGTAATGTGATCCTCATTAAAACCTGCATCCAAAGACACTAAAAGACAAAAACCACAATGCATATATATAAGATATAGCAACCAAATGCAGCAGCCAAACACAAACAACAAACACATGAAATGTGGCAGCAACATATACCATAGGTTAGTCCATAAACCACGTAATAAACATAACCAAATCACTATAGCAGCCCTCCTCAAGCTAATGCTTGGTCTTAGGATGATTTTAACAGTAGTTAGTACTAACTTTGGGCTCTAGAAACCCTCACTTTACTGCCATCATTGTGCACTTCACACTAGGTCACAAAACCTTCAATAAGTGCACTTCTCTCACTAAGCTTGGTTTATCAACCTCATGGCTCTCTTCCAGGCTTAGTCCTAGCTCCATGGATGTTTGAAAATACAGAAAATAACCCATGAGAGCAAGAGAACCCTTACCTTGATGGGTATGCTGAAATTGGAGCTTGATCCTAGGTGCACTCAAGTCTTAGCACCACATAGCTTCCAACTGCTCTTTCTTGCTTTCTTTTACCTTCAATTTCAATCTTGGAGGTATGGTGGCTATGGAGGAAGTATGGCTGTGTTCTTGGGCTGGGGGAGGACGAAAATGAGGGAGGGATAAGTCATTTGGCCACTTAAATGGCCTTAAATGAGCTTAAGGGCACAAAACACATTTAACAAGCTTAACCTTGCTTTATGTCATTTTCCTTTTCACTAATTATGGTTTCTTTGTCTTAAACTCATTGGTACACATGTGCCCAACATTTTTTACTAATTATCAAGTCTTGGCTGCCTCCCCCATGGTGGGATAACCCAACAATTCCACCCTTAGACTTAATTCAAAAGCTTGAACACCTTAAGGTTTACACTAGGACATTTAGGTCTTTATTGCCTTTAGTGTTTCCTTTGTCCAAACTTTTATTCCATGAGCAATTTGGTCCTCCAATAGCACTTTCATACCATTCATATCCTTCCCATAACTCTCCAAGTCTCTTTCTTGAGAGTTTTTCAATTGAGTACCCGAATTTCCAAAACCATACAAAAAGTCCATAGGTTGCTTGACAAACAAGCAATCCTTAAGGCTTTTCTTGGGGACCAAGTTACCAACTTGGAACACTTTTAAGGAGGTGTTGATCATGCCTTTTACCCCCCACACTTCAATCACTATATTGAAAATTACACAATATAATGATCTCTAGCCATTATGACACACTTGTAATTCTCCCATTTTGTGAGGTGGTAACAATCCTCCCCCCCTTAAAAATTCTGGTTCTCCAACATAGCCTTTAGCTTCAGGTATTCTTCAGGATACCTTTCCATAAGGTCTTTTTCAGTTTCCCAGGTTGCTTCTCTTTCAGAGTGGTGTGACCACTGAACTTTAACCATGGGAATATGTCTGTTTCTTAACCTTCTGGTATCCTTGGCTAAGATAGCTATAGATTTCTCTTCATAAGTCAAGTTAGGTTCCTGTTGGGTTTTGGGAGCCAAACAGTGCAGCGAAATTTAACCGAAACCCTCTAGGATCCAAGTGAAACGGGGTAAACCGGGTGTTCGAAAATTTTCATACCTAATTTTTGGTTGAGATCTCTCACTCAACTGTAGAGTCGAATCACAAAACTTGAATAGTTGATGTGTTCAAGCTCTCTATGGTATCCACACGGGCCTCTCGGGATCACCACGCTTCCACCGCATCCCGGCAGATGCGTTTCTCTTGCGCTCGTAGTGCTAGCTTGCATCCTCTAAGGAATTGCAAGAGAAGAGTGCAGCTGTCCTTTTGGGAAGCTAGGGCAAGAAGACGTGCGAATTTCTCACTAGAAGTTGTATTTATAGTGAGACTCAACTTCCAGGCCTAATGGGTTTCAAAGCCCTAATCCAATTAGGCTTTAATTTCGGACTTAATAATGGCTCAACTACTTGGCCCATTATTAATACGAAATTATTGTGAAACCAAAACCCAAATTATTAGCGCATGCACTCTAATGATTCAAGTAGCTCTATGTGTGTGACCCAATAGGCTCTTACCACGTTGGCAATGATCATAAATCACATTTATGATCATAAGCAATGAGCGTATCTAGCAACACATCATTGCTACCAAGTGACAAGATTGTCGATGATTTGACTAAACCTTTATGATCATCACCGATATATGCCACTGTCCCTTTGTCCAAGATATCAAGACTAAGCACGAGACACGGAATGTGTCACTCTCGTATAGCCCAATCTTTGATTTCTTGATTACCGAGTAGACCAACTTAAACTGATGACATTGATATCATACATCCGAGCATGGCCATGCATTTTTCTAAGTCTTACCCTATCAAGGGGCCCGAAGATATCACTCCCGTTACATAGGAGGGACAAATCTCATCTTGATCATACAAATCCCTCCGCATGATGTGTGACATACCCAATGACCTCATTCAAGTTCACTCAGTTACGAGCAATAAAGGAAAATATCAAAGTATGTGACTCACATGTAGGGACCCTTGATGATCTTAGCTCGAAGGACCACATATACCATGATCACTATGAGAATCACTTATGAAACTCATATAACGATCCATGTAGTGTTCTCATGGTGGGTCGGTCCAGTACACAAGTTATCCAACTTGTACCCATATGCAGACTACATATCTCATATTAGTCTCCACATATGCTAGTTGTTATGTATTATTGCAACCTGCTCCACAATAATACTAAACTAGGGACGTTTGAGAATATCATTATTCTAGGGTTACAATTATGTTTGTTAAGTTACACAGAAACAAAACAACAAACATAATTGTTAGATTAATGCCTTAATTAAATATCATGACTCAATGTGCAAAAATACAATCATCTCATGATTGGCCTTTTGGGCACAACACTAACAATCTCCCACTTGCACTAAAAGCCAATCATCCATGTATCTAATACTGATGGACCTAGAATGGCTATCATGCTTCTGCTGCATAAGGGGCTTTGTCAGTGGATCAGCAATGTTGTTGTCTGTCGAAGTCCTGTATATCCTTACATCACCCCTCTCGATAATCTCCTTGACGAGATGATAGCGTCGGAGTATGTGTTTGGATCGCTGGTGAGATCGAGGTTCCTTAGCCTGTGCGATTGCTCCATTGTTGTCACAATAGAGCTCTATTGGGTTGGCAATGCTTGGAACCACTCCAAGTTCAGTGATGAACTTCTTGATCAAAACTGCCTCCTTCGCAGCATCAGAGGCGGCAATGTACTCAGATTCTGTTGTAGAGTCAGCTACTGTCTCTTGCTTTAAACTCTTCCAGCTCACAGCACCATCACCGATACAAAACACATAACCAGATTGTGATCTAAAATCATCCTTATCGGATTGGAAGCTTGCATCGGTGTAGCCCCTTACAACGAGCTCATCTTCACCTCCAAAGACCAAGAATGCATCCTTAGTCCTTCGTAAGTACTTAAAGATGTTCTTAACAGTTGTCCAGTGACTCTCACCGGGGTTCGATTGGTACCTACTCATCATGCTTAAGGCAATTGAGACATCAGGACGAGTACATATCATGGCATACATGATAGATCCAATTACTGAAGCATATGGAATCTTACTCATGCGCTCTTTCTCCTCGGGTATACTCGGACACTGAGATCTAGAAAGAGTTATACCGTGTGACATGGGCAAAAATCCTTTCTTGGAATCTTGCATGCTAAACCTCTTTAGCACCTTGTCAATGTATGTACTTTGACTTAGGCCAATAAGCTTTCTAGATCTATCTGTATAGATCCTGATGCCTAACACATAGGCTGTTTCACCCAAGTCCTTCATAGAGAAACATTTCCCCAGCCAAATCTTCACAGACTGTAGCTTAGGAATGTCATTCCCGATGAGTAGTATGTCATCCACATACAACACCAAGAAGACAATAGCGCTCCCACTAACCTTCTTGTAGACACAAGGTTCATCTTCATTTTTGATAAAACCAAACTCTTTGATTGCTTCATCAAAATGAAGATTCCAACTTCGAGAAGCTTGCTTCAGTCCATAAATGAACCTTTGCAACTTGCACACTTTATTGGCATTCTCAGGAATGACAAAACCCTCAGGTTGTGTCATGTACACATCCTCAAATAGCTTTCCATTTAGGAATGCAGTTTTGACATCCATTTGCCATATCTCATAATCATAGTGTGCAGCAATAGCAAACAAAATTTGGATGGATTTAAGCATAGCAACTGGTGAAAAAGTTTCATCATAGTCAATACCATGAATTTGCTTGAAACCTTTTGCAACCAATCGTCCCTTAAAGGTAATCACATTACCATCCATGTCAGTTTTCTTCTTGAAAACCCATTTGCACCCTATGGGTTTTACCCCTTCAGGTGGGTCAACCAAAGTCCATACTTGGTTTTCATACATGGATTCCATCTCGGATTTCATGGCCACTAGCCACTTCTCAGAGTCAGGCCCCGACATAGCTTGTTGGTAGGTTGTGGGCTCATCCTGATCCATGAGCATCACATCACCAGTGTGAGTCATGAGAAATCCATATCTCTCAGGCTCACGCCGAATCCTACCAGACCTACGTGGGCTCTGTGCTACAGGAACAGACTCTTGAACCACAACATCTTGTGGTGTCTGTTCAGGTTCCATTTCAGGTTCGATGTCTCCTTGTTGTTCTTGAATTTCTTCAAGTTCTACTTTCCTCCCACTAGTTTCTTTAGAGATAAACTCTTTCTCTAAAAAGACACCAGTTCGAGCAACAAACACTTTTTGCTCAGAAGGATTGTAGAAATAGTAACCCTTTGTTTCTTTAGGATACCCAACAAAAAGGCATTTTTGAGATTTGGGCCCTAGTTTGTCAGAGGATTGACGTTTCACATAAGCGTCACAGCCCCAAATCTTCATAAAAGACAAATTGGGACGCCTCCCACTCCATATCTCATATGGTGTCTTTTGAACCGATTTAGATGGAACTCGGTTTAGTGTAAAAGCGGCTGTCTCTAGAGCATGTCCCCAAAAGGAGTTTGGAAGGTCAGCTTGACTCATCATAGAGCGAACCATGTCTAACAGAGTTCGATTTCTCCTTTCAGATACACCATTCCATTGAGGTGTACCTGGTGGAGTGAGTTGTGATACTATACCACACTCCTTCAGATAGTCAAGGAATTCTCGATCCAAGTACTCTCCACCTCGATCTGATCGAAGCACTTTGATACTCTTCCCGAGTTGATTCTCTACTTCATTCTTGAATTCTTTGAACTTTTCAAAGGATTCTGACTTGTGTCTCATAAGATACACATAGCCATATCTGCTGAAGTCATCAGTGAAAGTAATGAAGTATTGGAAACCTCCTCTAGCTTGTGTAGACATAGGGCCACATACATCACTATGTATGAGTCCTAGTAAGTCATTAGCCCTTTCACTTTGCCCTGTGAATGGGGCTTTGGTCATCTTGCCCAACAAACATGACTCACATGTCTCATATGATTCAAAATCAAATGAGTCCAAGAGTCCATCCTTATGGAGCTTGGATATGCGGGTCTCATTTATATGGCCCAAGCGACAGTGCCAGAGATAGGTCGGGTTCGAATCATTTAATCTGACCTTCTTGGTATTCACATTATAGATTGGATCTTCGAGGTCTAGAACATACAACCCATTGCTAAGTTGAGCACTACCATAAAAGATTTCATTCAAATAAATAGAACAACATTTGTCCTTTATTATAAATGAAAAACCTTTCTTGTCCAAACAAGAAACAGAAATCAAATTTCTACTAATAGTAGGCACAAAATAGCAGTTGTCTAATTCTAAAACTAATCCACTAGGTAAAGTGAGAACATAAGTCCCTACGGCTAAGGCAGCAACCCTTGCTCCATTTCCAACACGTAGGTCCACTTCACCTCGGGCCAATCTTCTACTTCTACTTAGATCCTGCACATTTGCACAAATGTGAGATCCACATCCAGTATCCAATACCCAAGATGAGGAAGTAGAAAAGTTAGCCTCTATAACAAAAATACCTGAAGTGGAAGTCTTACTTCCCTTTTCCTTAGCAAGTTCTTCAAGATAGAGCTTGCAGTTGCGCTTCCAGTGTCCAGGTTGCTTACAATGGAAGCACTCCCCTTCCTTTGCCACACCACCCTTTGGTTTCAGTGCAGCTGAAGAAGAATTAGCATTGGACTTTCCATTAGCTTTATCCTTCTTCTTGTTGGCTTTTCCCTTTCCCTTGCCCTTTTGAACCATCAAAATGGGCTTAGCCTTCTTAAGGTTTTGCTCAGCAGTTCTCAACATGTTGAGCAATTCAGGGAGGGACTTGTCAAGGTCGTTCATGTTATAGTTCATGACGAACTGACTGTAGCTTTCAGGCAACGATTGCAAGACTACATCAATAGCCAACTCTTTCTGAAGAGCAAATCCCAAATTCTCAAGATTCTCAATGTACCCAATCATCTTGAGCACATGAGGACCCACGGGACTTCCCTCAGACATCTTGCACTGAAACAATGCCTTAGAGGTCTCAAACCTCTCATGCCTAGCTTGCTCTTGGAAAAGCATTTTGAGATGTTCGATCATATCGAACGCCCCCATGTTCTCATGTTGCTTCTGAAGCTCAGATTCCATGGTAATAAGCATGAGGCATGCAACATCCAAAGCATCATCAGAATGCCTCTTGTGAGCATCCCTTTCAGCTCTTGGAGCAGTGGCAGCAGGCTCATTCGGAATGGGCTGCTCTAGGACATAAGCCTTTCTCTCTTGCTTGAGGACTATCCTCAAGTTTCGGTACCATTTGAGAAAGTTGGTCCCATTCAGTTTTTCCTTCTCAAGGATCGATCGCAACGAAAGTGTCGATGTGTTTTGTGCCATGGTTATCTACAACAGTAAATATGCAGTGTAAGAGTCATGTATTTTAATTCATTTAATAAGGACTTTTATTAAACGATACTCCCACTATTTTCCTCAAAATAATAACCCTCGATATTATTTTGGAACACCTCGGCGCTAAGGTATTCTAGTGGGCCAAGATCCATATTTGACCACAACCTGAGTCAGCTTTGGCTTTTCTCTCAAGTTACAGCTATTTAGGTAGGCAACTCCTTGCCAATTGCATCCCATGCAACTCTTGGATAGTTGGGTGAACAACACTTGTCCAAGCTCATCTCATGAACTTAAGCCCAACTCTATGCCTCTAAGTCCCTAATCCTATTAGGATGACTTAGTTAAGTCAAACCCAAAGTTAGCAGTTTGGATATCACTATTATCCCATCGCGCCTTACCAAGATAAACATAGGTGCTTTGTTTTGGCAAACCCACCTAATGTTGATCAAAGTCTTGACGAGTGCTAACATTTGGAAGGCATCACATTTAATGACTTAATATTTGTTTGAGAGATTTTTCTTTTGATCTTACCAATTTGTTATCTCCGGTTGTCTTATACATGCATCACATACAAATATAAAACATGCATCTCATGCTTACAAAAAAAAATAAACGTGACATGGTTATAGCCCAAACTATGCGATATTCTCAAGCCAATGAGAATATCATAAAAGCCTAAGAAAAGAAAAGGTTCTTCACAAGCTCCTTCTCTTCCTTTCTTGGTTGCCCTTTTGTTGTCACCTTCTTGGACATACCACCTTGGATGATCCTTGGACATATCACCTTGGATGATCCAATAATGTACCATTGCATCAATAATAGAAACCTCAAGTTACATTCGGGGGGAGTAAGGTGAGAAGAGAATGTACAATAAGAGTAACAAGAGAAGGCACGACTCGCAGGCCGTATTTACAAGTACAACCAATCAAGGGCTATAACCATTCACCATGCTTCAAACACCAATCAGCATATCATGTCAAATCTCATTCAACAAAAATGCATATCAATTGACGTGCGTTGATTAACCAGTTTTTATTTAAGTGGCGCTTCACATAAGACGGTCCCGCTGGCCGGTCAGGGAGCGGTGGTTCCGCTGACCGGTCAGCGAACGGGGTCAAGGGGAACTGCCTTTGCCGGGGGCGTGGGGGCTAGCGCCCCCCGGCGCAAAAAATTTTCTTACAATTGCTTAGCCCAAAATCTTCTATTTCGAACAAGTAGGCACCCGAGACTCCTCCATTCGTGCCACCAAAAATACCTTACTTTCGGTGCCCGAACAAGCCGAATCCGAACAAAGCTAGGGTTTTTGCAACTATTGCAAGAATCCTAATCCATATAGGTATCTCATACCATTCAATTTTGGGTTAATCTCATTAACCAATTAGTGTCGTTTCTTCATATATGTCATATGTTCATTACGAGTTCCGGTTTCATGCATCATGAATCAATCTAAAGATTGCCGAAAAGCAGTCGAACACATAACATTATGCGATTCAACATTAATCCCGATTTAGGGTTTCACCAGTAACTCTGATACCACTGTTGGGCTTCGAGAGCCAAACAGCGCAGCAGAATTTAACTAAAATCCTCCAGGATCCAAATGAAACCGGGTAAACCGGGTGTTCAAAAATTTTCATACCTAATTTTCGGTTGAGATCTCTCACTCAACTGTAGAGTTGAATCACAAAACTTGAACAATTGATGTGTTCAAGCTCTCTATGGTATCCACACGAGCCTCTCGGGATCACCACGCTTCCACCGCGTCCCGGCAGATGCGTTTCTCTTGTGCTCGCAGTGCTAGCTTGCATCCTCCAAGGAATTGCAAGAGAAGAGTGCGGCTGTCCTTTTGGGAGGCTAGGGCAAGGAGACCTGTGAATTTCTCACCAGAAGTTGTATTTATAGTGAGACTCAACTTCCAGGCCTAATGGGTTTCAAAGCCCTAATCCAATTAGGATTTAATTTCGGGCTTAATAATGGCTCAACAATTAGGCCCATTATTAATACGAAATTATTGTGAAACCAAAACCCAAATTATTAGCCCATGCACTCTAATGATTCAAGTAGCTCTATGTGTGTGACCCAATAAGCTCTTACCACGTTGGCAATGATCATAATCACATTTATGATCATAAGCAATGAGCGTGTCTAGCAACACATCATCGCTACCCAAGTAACAAGATTGTCGATGATTTGACTAAACCTTTATGATCATCACCGATATATGCCATTGTCCCTTTGTCCAAGATATCAAGACTAAGCACGAGACACGGAATGTGTCATTCTCGTATAGCCCAATCTTTGGTTTCTTGATTACCGAGTAGACCAACTTAAACTGATGACATTGATATCGTATATCAACTCATCCGAGCATGGTCATGCATTTTTCTAAGTCTTACTTTATCAAGGGGCCCGAAGATATCACCCCCGTTACATAAAAGGGACAAATCTCATCTTGATCATACAAATCCCTCCGCATGATATGTGACATACCCAATGACTTCCTTCAAGTTCACTCAGTTACGAGTAAGAAAGGAAAGTATCAAAGTATGTGACTCACATGTAGGAAACCTTGATGATCTTGGTTAAAGGACTACATATAGCATGATCACTATGAGAATCACTTATGACACTGATATAACGATCCATATAGTGTTCTCATGGTGTGTCGGTCTAGTACACAAGTTATCCAACTTGTACCCATATGTAGACTACATATCTCATATTAGTCTCAACATATGCTAGTCGTTATGTATTATTGCAACCCACTCCACAGTAATACTAGACTAGGGACGTTTGAGAATATCATTATTCTAGGGTTACAATTATGTTTGTTAAGTTACACAGAAACAAAACAACAAACATAATTGCTAGATTAATGCCTTAATAAAATATCATGACTCAATGTGCAAAAATACAATCATCTCATGATTGGCCTTTTGGGCACAACACTAACAGTTCCAACTGTATGTCTTCCACTACAATAGCATGCTTTGTGTCCAGTAGACACTTCTTAAGCATACTGATGTGAAAAACATTATGAACACTTGACATGCTTGGTGGTAGAGCTAACCTGTATGCTACCTTGCCAACTCTATCCAAGATCTCATAAGGACCAATGTATCTTGGAGCTAACTTGGTTCTTTTGCCAAATCTGACAGTGCCTTCGGTTGGTGCAACTTTTAGCCAAACATTATCACCAACCTCAAATTCCATGTCTCTCCTTCTTTTGTTGACATAGGCTGTGGTTCTTTCACTGGCTGCCTTTAATCTATCCTGAATCTTCTTGATTTTGGCAGTAGTCTCTTCAATAATTTCGGGACCCAACTCTAGCCTATCCGAGGCTTCCACCCAACAGTGGTGTGTCATGCACCTTCTTCTATATAATGCTTCATAAGGTGCCATGCCAATGGTGCTTTGGTAACTATTGTTATATGAGAATTCTGATAAGCTTATATTTATTATATTTATTTCTCTAATATTTAGTATGTTTTAATATGCTTTGAGCCTTAAATATATATTTTGAGTATTTTTTGTAGCTTATAGCATATCTGGACTTAATTGATTGAAAGTGAATTTAATTTGCCATTTTACAAGTTTTAATTTAGTTGTACTCTTTTAGGATGTTGACAGATTGGTGAAGTTTCGGTAGAAAAATATATCTTGAGCTATGGAGATCCGAATGAAGTGATTCTTGATTCATTGGAAAGCTAACATCTGGAGCTACAAATCACATTCAGACCATGAAACCTAGTTTGCACGTTAAGAGGTTCAAATTCAGCTTTAAAGTCGCGATTTACGAGTCACCGCCGGTTCAAAAGCAGTTACGGTATTTTGGGCATATCTTTGGTTGCAGATGTCCGTTTTATGTGATTCAGGTGTCGTTTCGAAGATAAGAAAGAGATATACAACTTTTATTCTTTGAGTTTTGAGAAATAATGCCTGAATCTAGGTCGAATATCAGCTTGATGTTACTGTTGCTGTTCTGAAGCATTGCTTGGCTGATAACTTTGAAACCTTATAGTTATTTTGAATCTTTTTATTTGTTTGAGGTACTTTTGTAATAATATAGAAAGTTTAAGGAGTTTTTATGAGTTTACCCATAGGTTTTAGTTTTCTTTGGCGTTTAAGCGTGGCTGCCGCCGCACCCCCATCTCCATCTCTTTTTCCTAATTCTAGTTTTAGTTTCTTTTATTCTTCTTTGTTTTTCTTTCGATCATGGCTGAGTAATTTTCTAGTTCAGTTCTAGGGACGATTTCCATCGTCAACACCGGTTGCGAGGATTGATTTTTCTTGCTTAAACTTTCTTTAATTTCAAGTATTTACTTTTTTGTTGTTCAGATTTATTGCAATTAATTTTCCTGTTCTCGCTTGTTGAATTGGTTCTGCAATTGCAAATCTTCTTGATTTTCTTTCAATCGCTTAGGTGAAGAATTCAATTAGAAGCAAGTGAATTGATTAGAGATTGCTTTTATTTCTGGTTAGTTCATACGAAGAAGTAAGACAGGTTAAATTGTTCAGGCTTTTGGATTGTTGCATGGAATAAACTTTTTGGTTCATTGATCTTAATGCTGATTTTGAGATAATTAAAAATTGCTTTTCAATATCGGGTTAATCAAAATTAAGAAATTAATCTGAAACTTTTTCTGGTTAATTTTACTGCTGAATTCTTAGGGTTCTTTTTAGCTTTAAAGAGAGTCCTGTTTATTTGCTTGAATTGAAGAAATATTTTCTTTCGATGATCAACTGCGTGATTGGAATGGATAATCAACCCTGAACTGAGCGTTTTTAGTATTGGTTAATTTCGTTTTGATTCTACAGTTAATTTCTTTCAGCTTTTAATTGAAGAAACACCCCCAATCTTTTATTTCAGTTTTCTGACAAGAAGCTTTCAGTAAAGAAAAGAAAAATCTCTTTTGGGATTTGACCTGGTTTTCACTGCTAGACTATAAATTTATTTATTCTTAGTTGTTAGGGATACTAGAATTATTTTTTGCGGTTTCGACGATCAACCAAAAATTTGGCGCCGTTGCCGGGGAGATTTTTTTTTTTTTCTATTAAAGTTTCCTTTTTCATTTATTTATTTATTTTTTTTATTTTCCTTCTTTCTCAGTTATTCTTTCTCAGTTAACTGACTTATGCCCAGATCTTCTCGTACATGTGAATTAGTGTTTGATCCAGAGATTGAGAAGACAGCAAAGGCAAACAGGAAAGCGAAAAGACAAGCAGTCAATTTTTCAGCTTTGACTTCTGCGAACAGCAACTCAGAAAAGTGAAGAAGAACCAGTTGTTATTGTAGAGATGGCAGCCCAAAAAACACTAAGGGAGTTGGCAACTCCTGATGTTGTCCAGCAACCCCTGTGCATCGATTTTCCTGATATTGAGGTTGCATTTGAATTAAAATCTGGATTAATTCACTTATTACCTACTTTTCGTGGTCTTGCAGGTGAGGACCCCCACAAACACTTGAAGGAATTTCATGTTGTCTGCTCAACCATGAAACCACAAGGGGTTACAGAAGAACAGATTAAGCTGAGAGCTTTTCCATTTTCGTTGGCGGACAAGGCGAAGGATTGGCTGTACTACCTTCCCTCCGGTTCTATCAGAACCTGGAATGACCTGAAAAGAAAATTTCTGGAGAAGTTCTTTCCAGCATCAAGAGCTGGAACAATTCGAAAGGAAATCAGTGGGATTCGACAGTACAGCGGAGAAAGCCTATATGAGTACTGGGAGAGGTTCAACCAGCTATGTGCGAGCTGTCCACACCACCAGATTTCCGACCAGCTGTTGCTGCAGTACTTCTACGAAGGGCTGTTGTTCATGGATCGGAGCATGTTAGATGCTGCAAGTGGAGGAGCACTTGTAGAAAAAACGCCCGAAGAAGCAAAGGACTTGATTTCTAAAATGGCAGCCAACTCGCAGCAGTTTGGGATAAAGGTAGATCATGCGCCGAAAAAGGTAAATGACGTAGGAACATCTAGTCTTGAAGCTCAACTTTCTGAACTAACCTCTCTTGTTAGACAAGTGGCTTTGGGACAGGTTCAAAATTCTAGAGTTTGTGGCATTTGCTCTGTTCAAGGACACTTTACCGACTCGTGCCCACAATTGCAAGAGGATACAACACCTCAAGTGAATGCGGTAAGTGGGTTTGTTAACCAACCAAGAAGGTATGATCCCTATGCCAATCAATACAACCCTAGTTGGAGAGACCACCCAAATTTGAGATATGGGCAGCCAAGTAATCAACAGCAGTACCCATCTGCCAGTTACAACAAACCAGCACCTCCACCACAGAACCAAGCACCTAGCTCAGGTATGGCTTTAGAAGATATTGTAAAAGCTTTAGCCACTAACACTCAAATGTTTCAGCAGGAAACAAGGGCTAGCATCAAAGACTTGGGGAATCAAATTTCACAACTGGCAGCCTCGTTGAATAAAATTGAAGCTGAAAAAGGGAGGCTGCCATCTCAAGCTGAAATCAACCCAAGAGAGCACGCTAATGCCAAAACCCTTAGGAGTGGCAAGGAAGTACAAACTACCACATCAAAGGTGGCAGCACCTGAAAAGGAAAAAGATGGCTTGAAACCAGCAACTTCTGATGCACCAACTGAAGAGGTAAGTAACAAGCCAATTTTTCCAAAATCAAAAATTTTGATTCCACCACCTTTTCCTGGCAGGTTGGCTAAATCAAAGAAAGAGGAGACCGAGCAAGAAATTCTTGAAACTCTTAGAAAGGTCGAAATCAACATACCCTTGCTGGATGCAATCAAGTAGGTGCCACGGTATGCCAAGTTTCTGAAGGAGTTGTGCACCAATAAAAAGAAGTTGCAGGTTGATGAGACAATTAAAGTTAGGGAGAATGTGTCAGCAGTAATCCAAAGGAAGTTGCCCCAGAAGTGTAAGGATCCTGGTATGTTTACTATACCATGTGTAATCGGTAATTTCAAGTTGGAAAAAGCTATGCTAGATCTAGGAGCATCGATTAACGTTATGCCCCTGTCAGTTTACAAGGCTTTGAACTTAGGACCTTTAAAAAGCACAAGAGTAGTCATTCAACTAGCTGATAGGTCTAATTCATATCCTGAAGGGGTAGTTGAGGATGTTCTGGTTCGAGTAAATGAGCTAATTTTTCCTGCTGATTTCTATATTATTGATATGGATGATAAGTTTGCTTCGAATTCAGCTCATATTTTGCTAGGTAGACCGTTTATGAAAACAGCCAGAACTAAAATTGATGTGCATGAAGGAACTTTATCTTTTGAATTTGATAGGGAGATAATAACTTTCAATATTTTTGAAGCTATGAAATATCCTGAAAATTCTGAATCTATTTGTCTTGTGGATATTATTGACCCGATTGCCCAAGATAGTTTTGAGCTGAATTTTGTAGGAGATGAGTTGGATTTTGTGTTGACGAACAGCAAAACTGAGAGGGATGCACAGCTGGAAATTAGTGATGACTTAAAGGAGGCCATTATGTCATTATAGTCGCTGCCAGTATTGCCCAACAGGTTAGTTGATCCATTTCTGCAACTACCGAGTACTTATGAAAGAGTTTTGCCTTCTGTTGAACAGGTCCCAAAGTTGGAGTTAAAGTCTTTGCCTGAAAACCTAAAGTATGCCTACTTGGGAAAGGCTGAAACTTTACCGGTGATTATTGCAAGTGATTTGACTGGAGATCAGGAAGAGAAGCTGCTGCGAGTACTGAAGGAATACAAGACAGCAATTGGTTGGACGCTGGCAGACATCAAGGGAATCAGTCCTTCAATTTGTATGCACCGTATTCTCCTTGAAAAGGATGCTAAACCGGTAAGAGAGCCACAGCGGAAACTAAAACCAGCAATGAAGGAGGTTGTTTTAAAGGAGATTCTGAAACTTTTAGACCAAGGGATCATATACCCCATCTCCAACAGTCAGTGGGTAAGTCCAGTACATATTGTTCCTAAGAAAATTGGTCTCACTCTTGTTCCTAATGCGCAAGATGAGCTTATCCCTATGAAAGTCCAAAACGGGTGGAGAATGTGTATTGATTTTAGGAGGCTGAATTTAGCTACAAGGAAGGATCACTTCCCACTTCCGTTTATCGACCAGATGCTTGAGAGGTTGGCAGGTAAGTCATTTTTCTGTTTCTTGGATGGATTTTCTGGATACTACCAAATAGCTGTAGCTCCTGAGGACCAAGAGAAAACAACCTTTACCTGCCCCTATGGAACTTTTGCTTATCGTAGAATGCCCTTTGGATTGTGTAATGCCCCTAGAACTTTTCAAAGATGCATGATGAGTATTTTTTCTGATTTGCTGGAAAATTGCATTGAGATCTTCATGGATGACTTTACTGTTTATGGCAATTCTTTTGATCAATGTCTGGATAAATTGGTCATGGTTTTGAAACGCTGCATTGACACAAACTTGGTCCTGAATTATGAAAAATGTCATTTTATGGTTCAGCAGGGAATAGTTTTGGGTCATGTAGTTTCATCCAGGGGTATTGAAGTTGACAAAGCCAAGGTGGACCTAATTGCCAACTTACCCTATCCTACTAATGAGCGAGAGATTCGTAGTTTTCTTGGCCATGCAGGTTTTTACAGGCGTTTCATAAAGGATTTCTCAAAGATTGCACAACCTTTAACCAGGCTGTTACAAAAGGATGTGTCTTTCAACTTTGGAGAGAATTGCAAAGTTGCCTTTGACAAGCTTAAAGAGTTGCTTACATCTGCACCGATTATACAACCTCCTAATTAGGACATTCCTTTTGAGATCATGTGTGATGCCAGTCAATATGCTGTAGGAGCTGTACTTGGCCAAAGAATTAGGAGGAACAGCTATGTCATTTACTATGCATCATGGACGCTAAATCCTGCCCAATGCAACTATTCAACCACAGAAAATGAGTTTTTAGCATTGTTTTTGCTTTAGATAAATTTCGATCATATTTATTGGGGTCTAAAGTAATTGTTTTTCTAATCATGCAACCCTCAAGTACTTACTGGCAAAGAAGGAATCTAAGTCGAGACTTATACGCTAGGTTTTATTATTACAAGAGTTCAACTTGGAGATCAAGGACAAGAGAGGAGCTGATAATTCTGTGGCTGACCACTTAAGCCGACTGGTGCATGACGAAGAGGCTTTGCCAATTTCAGAATTATTTCCCGACGAGCAGCTGCTACAAGTGCAAGGTAAGGAGCCTTGGTTTGCTGATATTGTGAATTTTCTAATTGCTGGAATTTTACCGACAGACTTGAACAAAGCAAAAAGGAACAAAATTAAAAATGACTCTAAGTATTATATATGGGATGAACCATATCTGTGGAAAAATCGGTTCTGATCAAATTATTCGTAGGTGTGTGCCTGATTATGAAATTCATTCCATTCTTACTTATTGTCATAGTTATGCTTGTGGAGGACACTTTGGTCCTAAAAGGACAGCTAGGAAAATTTTGGACTGCGGGTTTTATTGGGAAACATTGTTTAAGGATTCTTACCAGTTTTGTAAGACTTGTGAAAAATGTCAAAGAGTTGGAACTTTATCCCACCGAAGTGAAATGCCCCAAACCCCCATGTTATACTGTGAGCTTTTTGATGTATGGGGAATGGATTTTATGGGACCCATTCCTAACTCTTTTGGATTTGTTTACATATTGCTTGCTGTGGATTATGTTTCGAAATTGGTAGAAGCAAAGGCTACCCGTGCTAATGATTCTAAGGTTGTTGTAGGATTTCTCAAGTCTAACATTTTCAGTAGGTTTGGGATTCCTAGAGCAATTATTATTGATCAGGGTACACATTTCTGTAACCGTACTGTTGAAGCATTAATGAAGAAATATGGGGTGCACCATCGAGTAGCCACTGCCTACCACCCACAAACTAACGGGCAAGCTGAAGTTTCAAATCAGGAGATAAAAAGCATCTTGGAGAAAACAGTCAATCCTAACAGGAAAGACTGGAGCCTGCGCTTGGAGGATGGACTATGGGCTTACCGGACAGCATATAAAACACCAATTGGGATGTCATCGTATCGGTTAGTTTTTGGTAAGTTGTGTCATTTACCTTTGGAGATTGAACATCGTGCTTTCTGGGCTGTTAAGCAGTGCAACTTGGATCTGAAAGAAGCTGGAAAATAAAGAAAGTTGCAACTTCAGGAGCTGGAAGAAGTCAGGTTGGAAGCATATGACAATGCTCGCATGTATAAGGAGCGCACAAAGTACCTTCATGACAAGCGGCTGAATCGTAAACAATTTTTTAAAGGTCAAAAGGTATTGCTTTTTAATTCAAGGTTGAAGCTCATGCTAGGTAAGTTGAAATCTAGATGGATTGGTCCATTTGTTGTAGTGAATACTTTTCCATATAGTGCTGTTGAAATTGAAAGTTTGGAGACTAACAAAGTTTTTAAAGTGAATGGCCACAGGTTGAAACCTTTTCTTGAAAATATTGTTGTCTCTTATATGGAGGAAATTCACTTGGTTGCTCCTACCTACGAGTCAGGCTGATGCAAGAAGCAGGTTGTCTAGCCAAAGACAATAAAGAAAGGCGCTTTTAGGAGGCAACCCAAGCGTGGTTTTGTGCTACGAACAATTAGGATTTTTTTTCTTTTATTTTCATTTTTATTTTCCAGCTTTTATTTTTTTAGGTTTCTTTATTCTCACAACTAATTTTCTTGGTCAGGCAATATCTCTCTCAAGCTGGAGGTGAACTGAACCATATGGGGTAGCAAGCTGAAGTCAAATTCTGGGCAATAGATAATTGTGAAATCACCCTTCAGGGCGGTACATTTTCTTTTCCCCATCTGTGCTTTTATTGTAAACATTGAGGACAATGTTTGATTTAAGTGTGGGGGAGTGGGTAGTTTGAGCCATAATTTTCTCTTGTCAAAATTTTGAACTAAAATTTTTTGATTCATACTTTTAAGCATCGATCTGAATTGTTAGATGATTTCACCTTTTTGGTTCTTGAATGCTTAGCTTGAGTGTTGAGTAGTAATTTATTAGTCTTTATGCAACTCTCAAATTTTATTGTTAAATTGTTGTTGTTGCAATTTTTGATCAAGCTAGTTGATGGTTATCTTAAGAAGCTGATTTTTCCATCAAATTTGTGTACTTAGTACATTGATTTAAACCTTATGAAATATGAGCTTATTAAGTTGAATATGCGGTTTGTTAGGTTGATGGATGATTTAAATCACTTCAGAAAAAAATAAATAAAAATAAAAATTGTTTGACTTGTTGCATTCTGCAAAAAAAAAAAAAGGAAAAATTTGCTACTCCGCTGTTCTGGGTATTGAAGTAGATTGGGGTCTTCTCCTAAGGCAAGAGTCGATCACTACTCGAAAAGGTACTAGGAATATGAGTATGGTCAAAGACCACTTTGGAGTTGTGTCGAGTTAGTAGCTTGGGTATGGTAGAGCCCCTATTATACACTCGCTAAATGGCGGAACACAAGAAAAAGACAAAAGAAAAAAAAAAGTGAAAAAGTCAAGTCAAATAAAAAAAAAGTAAATTCTCATTTGATCTCTTATTTTTCATGGGTTTGTGGTAAGACCGGTGGTGCTTTTTGAGTTCTTATCTACCTGGTTTGTTCTCTTTACTTTGTGCAAAAGTTTGATGTTTTTCTCAGATTTTTAACGGTGATTGTTGCTAGCTTGAGAAGATATTGTTTTCAACAATTTATTTAGTTTTGTGTTGCTATTGCCGATTAGATTGCGTACTTAATTCCTCTTGCTAAGTTTTTCGAGACCCTTGGATATGAAATTATCTTACTTATTTTAGCTCAAAAGTATGTTTCTATTTTGAGTTTTGCTCGGGACGAGCAAAAGCTAAGTGTGGGGGAATTTGATAAGCTTATATTTATTATATTTATTTCTCTCATATTTAGTATGTTTTAATATGTTTTGAACCTTAAATATATATTTTGAGTATGTTTTGTAGCTTAGAGCATATCTGGATTTAATTGATTGAAAGTGAATTTAATTTGCCATTTTACAAGTTTTAATTTGGTTGTGCTCTTTCAGGATGTTGACAGATTGGTGATGTTCCAGTAGAAAAATCATATCTTGAGTTACAGAGATCGGAATGGAGTGATTCTTGATTCATTGGAAAGCTAACATCTGGAGCTACAAATCACATTCAGACCATCAAACTCAGTTTGCACGTTAAGAGGGTCAAATTCGGCTTCAAAATCGCGATTTACGAGTCACGGCCGGTTCAAAAGCAGCTGTAGTATTTTGGGCATATCTTTGGCTGTGGATGTCCGTTTTATGTGATTCAGGTATTGTTTCGAAGATAAGAAAGAGATCTACAACTTTTATGCTTTACGTTTTGAGAAATACTGGCTGCATCAAGGTCGAATATCAGCTTGAAGTTGCTACTGATGTCCTGGAGTATTGCTTGGCTGACAACTTTGAAACCTTATAGTTATTTTGAATCTTTTTATTTGTTTGGGGTACTTTTGTAACAATATAGAAAGTTTAGGGAGTTTTTATGAGTTTAGCCATAGATTTTAGTTTTCTTTGGTTTTTAAGCGTGGCTGCCGCCGCCACCCCCCTCAGCCCCAGCTCTCCAGCTCTCTTTTTCGTAATTTTAGACTTTGTTTTTCTTTATTCTTCTTTGTTTCTCTTTCGATGATGGCTGAGTAATTTTCTGGTTCAGTTTTAGGGACGATTTCCATCGCCAACACCGGTTGTGAGGATTGATTTTTCTTGCTTAAACTTTCTTTAATTTCAAGTATTTACTTCTTTGTTGTTCAGATTTATTGCAATTAATTTTCCTGTTCTCGCTTGTTGAATTGGTTCTACAATTGCAAATCTGCTTGATTTTCTTTCAACCGCTTAGGTGAAGAATTCAATTAGAAGCAAGTGAATTGATTGGAGATTACTTTTATTTCTGGTTAGTTCATACGAAGAAGTAAGACAGGTTAAATTGTTCAAGCTTTTGGATTGTTGCCTGAAATAAACTTTTTGGTTCATTGATCTTAATGCTGATTTTGAGATAATTAGAAATTGCTTTTCAATATCTGGTTACTCAAAATTAAGAAATTAATCTGAAGCTTTTTCTGGTTAATTTTACTGCTGAATTCTTAGGGTTCTTTTTAGCTTTAAAGAGAGTCCTGTTTATTTGCTTAAATTGAAGAAATATTTTCTTTCGATGATCAACTGCATGATTGGAATGGATAATCAACCCTGAACTGAGCGTTTTTAGTATTGGTTAATTTCGTTTTGATTCTATAGTTAATTTATTTCGGCTTTTAATTGAAGAAACCCCCCCAATCTTTTATTTCAGTTTTCTGACAGGAAGCTTTCAGTAAAGAAAAGAAAAATCTCCTTTGGGATTCGACCTGGTTTTCACTGCTAGACTATAAATTTATTTATTTTGAGTTGTTAGGGATATCAGAATTATTTTTTGCGGTTTCGACGATCGACCAAATTCCACGAATGGCAAGTGTTGGTCCCATTCACCTTTGAAATCCAACACACAGCTCCTGAGCATGTCTTCTAGTATCTGTATCACCCTTTCAGATTGCCCATCTATCTGACGATGATAAGCAGTACTGAGGTGGATTTGGTTCCTAGTGTTTTATGAAAAACACGCCAAAACTGAGCTGTAAATCTTGGATCTCTATCAGATACAATGTAGTCTGGCACTCCATGTAGTCTCACTATCTCCTGGACATAGATCTGAGCTATCATCTCCAAAGAGTCTGTGAGTTCATTGGTAAGAAGTGAGCACATTTGGTTAGCCTATCCACAATGACCCATATTGTATCATGCCTTAATTTGGTCATAGGCAACCCAGTCAAAAAGTCCATGGCTATGTTGCTCCACTTCCTCATTGGTATAGGTATAGTCTGTAAGGTACTAGCTGGCTTTTGGTGCTTTACCTTTACCCTCTGGCATGTGGAACATTTGGAGACATAAGTAACTATGTCTCTCCTCATGTTTGGCCACCAGAAGTGAGTCTTCAAGTCTTTATAGATTTTCTCACTTCCTGGATGGATGTTCAACTTGCTTGTGTGAGTTTGTTAAAGTATTTCAGCCCTGAGCTTTGCTCCTTTAGTCACATATATTCGGTCCTTGAAGTACAGTAATCCTTGCTTATAGGCAAAGGATTGATACAAGGAACCTTTTTCCTTTCCTTAGATCTTTTTCAGATCAGGATCTGTCTCCTGTGCCTTTTTGGCTTCTACAATCCATCCAGACTGAATTGTCAATGTGTAAATTTGGGCTTCCTCCCACTTATGCCATTTATGCCATAGGCATAGCAAACTATTTTGCTCATCATGATCAGCTATGGATCCTCCCTTCAAAAGTCCTATGTACTTCCTGCTCAAGGCATCTGCTACTAGATTGCCTTTGCCCTTTGTGTACTGTATACTGCAGTCATAGTCCTTGATGTACTCTAACCATCTCCTTTGCCTCATGTTCAACTCTTTCTAAGTGAACAAGTACTTTAGGCTCTTATGGTCAGTGTAGATCACAAAGGAACTACCCATCAAGTAATGTCTCCATTGCTTCAGAGCAAAAATCACTGCTGTCAGTTCTAGGTCATAGGTAGGATAATTTTGCTCATGGGGTCTTAACTACCTTGACCCATAAGCAATAACATTTCTGTCTTGCATAAGCACACAACCTAACCCAGATCTAGATGCATCTGTATATATGATGTAGGGCTTACTTGGATCAGGAAGAATCAATACAAGAGCTTCAGTTAACCTCTGCTTGAGCTCCTAGAAACTATTTTCACACTTCTCAATGCACTCAAATCTTTGACCCTTCTTGGTCAGATGAGTAAGAATTGAGGCAATCATGGAAAAGCCTGATACAAATCTCCTGTAGTATCCAGCTAATCTTAGGAAACTCCTGATTTCCTTCACAGTCTTTGGTCTTCCCCACTCTTGCACTGCCTTGACCTTTTCAAGGTCTTCCTTAAGGCCTTGTGCATCTATGATGTGTCTTAAGAAAGACACCTCCTTTATCCAGAATTCACACTTGGATAACTTAGCATAAAGCTAATGCTGTAACAGAGTCTTTAAGACAATCTTTAGATGATGTTCATGTTCATTTTCATCCTTGGAATACACTAGGATGTGATCAATGAACACAAC
Source organism: Aquilaria sinensis (assembly GCA_005392925.1). Taxonomy (NCBI): domain Eukaryota; kingdom Viridiplantae; phylum Streptophyta; class Magnoliopsida; order Malvales; family Thymelaeaceae; genus Aquilaria; species Aquilaria sinensis. The sequence continues at coordinate 4,083 of SMDT01001499.1, read as the reverse complement.
CACAAATTTGTCCAGATGTGGTCTGAACACCCTGTTCATCAAGTCCATGAAAGCAGCTGGGGCATTAGTCAAACCAAATGGCATGACTATGTACTCATAATGCCCATATCTGATCCTGAATGCAGTCTTAGGAATATCTTCTTCCTTTACTCTCAATTGGAAGTATCAAAATCTCAAATCTATCTTGGAGAAGATCTTAGCTCCCTTGAGTTGATCAAACAGATCCTCAATCCTAGGGAGTGGATACTTGTTCTTGATAGTCACTGTATTAAGCTTCCTGTAGTCAATGCATAGTCTCAAAGATCCATCCTTCTTTTTCACAAAGAGAACAGTAGCTCCCCATGGTGAAACACTTGGCCTTATGAACCCTTTTTCAAGAAGTTCATCAAGTTGTTTCTTGAGCTCATTCATCTCTGTGTTTGGCATTCTGTAAGGAGGTATGGATATTGGACTAGCTTCTGGTTGCAGCTTGATTTCAAATTCAATCTCCCTTTGTGGAGGAATACCTGGCAGGTCTTTAGGAAAGACTTCTGGAAAGTCTCTCACTATAGGTATTCTGTCCACTTCCTTATCACAGTGCAATTCATTCAATGCATAACAGTAATCATGCTCAGAAATCACAGGTATCTCATCTAATACCTCTAGCTCCATGCCATGCATTTCATACACTAATTCTTTAGAATTCACTAATGCATGCACTTCACCATCAGGCAATGTGATTTCCCTCTTAGCACAATCAATTCTTATGTTATGCATAGCAAGCCAATTCATACCCAGCACTAAATCATACTTAGGAATGTCCAACACTAGCAGATTAGTCATAACCTTAGTCTTTCCTACTACTAGCTCACAATCCTTAGCTAGGTCATTAGTGAAAACGACATTGACTACCTGCTGTTTTCACTAAGGATATCCTAGGCATGATTTCAGTAGGCAATTTCATGGCATTAACAAATTTCCTAGCCACTATAGACACAGATGCACCACTATGAAACAGAACACTAATAGGCATACCATTAAGGTAAATGTTACCTCTTAGTGCTCCTCCCTGCTTTGATGTCTCTGGCCTTTCCACTTTGAAGACTTTGCCAGCTCTTTGCACTGGAGGCCGAGGCACTAGAGGAACTGGCCTCTGCTATCCCGCCCTTGGTGCTCCTCCTCTAGGTCCTGCCCCAATAGGTCTTACTGGACCTTGGTCTTCTTGCCTCATTTGAGCTTGTGGGCAGTCTTTGATCCAATGATCCATGGATCCACATCTTAGACACGCTTGGGTATCAAAGTAGCAAGGTTTTTTTTTCCATGAAACCTCCTACACTTAGGGCACCCTAGGCCAGGGAACTTCCCCTTAACCTTGCCTTCACCACCAAAATGGGAACTCTTGGCAATTCCCTTGCCATGTGGTGGCCTCTTGCCTGACTACTTTCCCCTGGTCCACTGGGAAAGTACTTAGTCTCATACTCCTCTTGCTCTACTAATAGAGCTTTCTGCACTGCTTCATAGTATGTAACTGCTCCAAAAGGTCTAACAGCCTTTCTAATGTTTGACTTTAGGCCTCTGACAAATCTTTTGTCCTTCAATTCTGATGCCCAGCAGCATCTTCGTCGGGTGACATTATGACTTCGAGAGGGACTTCCTAAAGGGAAGAACATATGGAGCAAAGGTTTCCCAGAGAAGCGTGCCTGAAATGCTCAGAAAAAAGGGTTAGGAGGTCCCCGGAGTATTTTTCCGGTGAAGAGACTCCGACGCCCAAGTTAGTGCCCTGAGGGGAGATAGAGGAGCACTAAGGGATTAGAAGGCCTTGCCTGCTTGTGTTTACTCTGGGAGAGAGGGTCGGGATCCTTTGCCAAGGCTTGTTTCCTGGTATTTATAGGAATGCCCAGCCCGTTCAGATCATGACACGTGTTCGGTCGGATGCTTTCTGTACCTTCGGGCGTAAGGGACAAGTAGTCGTTTATAGGCCCCTTGAGTCTTGGACTGAGACAGGTTGTGACAAGACTCGAACAGCGTCAGCGAGTCATACCGCCATTTGAGGCGGCGTGTAACGCCTGTGGGCGACATGTCAGAGGCTCCTTAAATGCTCATGCCGTACTCCCGAGGTCCTTTGGGCGAGGCCGTCCTTTGGTACGGATGCCCTTCTTCGGGAATTATGCCCGTAGTTCAGGGATCTCACTGGTTCGGGGGTTCCACCTTCGGGGAGAGTCTCTCCTGCTCGCAATAGCTGGTTCTTTATTCCGGAAGATGATTCGTTTGGTCCCCCGGGGGAGCCGGCAACATCTTTGAAATTCCTGATGTTCTGGCCGAAGTCCTGAGTTCGAGGCGCTTGACTTCGCCTCTTCTGAGGTCAGTGCTAGCGCTTCCTTCGGATGACGCCAGGTTTCCCGGCCACGCTTTTGGCAAGAAGTATGTATTGAGAGAGGCGATAGCCTTTCGGCTATCACAGGCCCGTCTTCAGAAAGCCGAAGTGGAAACTTCGGTTTGTCAGCTTTTTGGAGAGCGCCGTTTAGGGCCTTGAGTGTAATACCTGTGCCGAAGATGGACCTTTTGTCTGAAGACGTAGGCTGTTTGCCCATAACCTGTCTTTTGGTGTCTTCGAGGTAGCCTACTTCTCTCCTTTTGTAGGTTTGCGGAACGTCGCGTCTCGTAACCAGGCGTGTCAGTCTGGAGAGGCGCGCCCAGGGTTTAGGGGTGTCAGAAGGCGTGTCCTTCTTTTGGCGTGATGGCTGACACGTGGCAGCTTGTTATTGACGGGGACTACATCAGATACAGCAGGCGCACCTTTTTATGCGCAATGAGCAATTATGGCGACTGTTCGCTTCGCGGAGTACTTATGACGCCGGTTCGCCTGCCCCCCTCGGCCTATATATATGCTATTCCGTCATAATCTCCTTTTGCTTTTGCTTTTGCTTCCCTCCTGCCTTCTAATCGTTCTTGCATTTTCCCCTATTTTTTGGTGCTGTTGACGGAGTTTTTTCGGCCACTTTTCGCGACGGTGGCTTGAAACCCAGATTCTGGCAAAAGATTCGGTGGGTTTTGATTTCCAGAGTCTTTTGATTTTAAAGATTTCCCGAAGTCGGTTTCTCATTTCCCGAAGTCATTTTTTATTCAGAAATGTCTTCGCAAACTGTTTCCCCTATCCCGGAAAGTTGGCTTCCCCTTCTTGGTCATACTTACTATACGACCTCAGAAAAATTGGAAAAATGGACCGAAAAGTTCTTTCTTCCTTCTTACGCCACCACCAGACTTCCTGGACCTCAAGAGGTCAGTTTTATGAACCGCCAAAATGAGGTTACCGTTTTTCGTGCCCAACTGAAGGCCGGACTTCGGTACCCTCCGTCGAGGGTGATTTGCGACTTTTGCCAATTTCATGGCATTGCCGTAAATCAACTTCCCCCGAACTCGTACTGTTACTTTAACGCCTTCCTTTGTATGTGTGGCATTTTCAAAATAGAACCTCATTTTATTCTTTTTTTGCAGTACTATAAGCTTTACACAGTCCCGAAGGGTGGCTTTTACTTTATGCTACCTCGGGGATTAGGGAGCAAAAAGTATATGTTCACCTTCGCCACTAAGGACAGCTAGCGGGGGTGGCAACAAAAGTTTTTCTTTCTGAAGATGGAGGAGGCCTGGTCGTACGTTCCGACCAAGTGGGCTCGGGGGAAATTAGAGATGGACGTCGTAAACCCAAGGATGCTGCTGACTTCTGAGTTGGCATCCAGATTTGTGGACTTCGACCGACGAATCCGAGCAGTCTCCGACTGGGATTCCGAGGTCCCTTCACGCTCCCTCTACCCTTTCCCCATCATGTGGAAACTGATGACCGAAGAGGTCTTTCGGGAACTAGGGGTAGTGAAGGAGCATAAGACGGACCTCGGGATGCCGGCTCCTGCCATCGCCGGGAAAGACTCCTGGCTGGTGAAACTCTTTCGGAAGGAGGTTACTTACGAGGCCTTTTGTGAGAGTAAGTTATCCAAAAAAGAAAATTTTGTTATGGAAACCACTTAGACTCACACTGATATTTTCCTTCTTTTTCAGAGATGGGCGACGAGTCCGCTGCTTACTACAAGGCGCTCTTCCTCGGTCAAA
>SMDT01001498.1:0-86358 GCA_005392925.1 Aquilaria sinensis | reverse complement strand
AAATAGACCGAAGATGGCCGCAACCGGCCCAGGCGCAAAAACCCACTTCGCCAGCACGACCTCGGGAGAAAAGCCCAAGGGCAACCCATCATAGCTCGGGAAGTGGGGAGCCACGGGAAGAGTCCTCGACAGATAACTTGCCCCTCGGAGCACGGCTGGCGGAAAGAGCAAGGTCTGAACGACCTGAAGTCCCGTCCAGAAGAAGTTTGTCGCCAGAGGCAAGGTCCCCCTCACCTCGGTACCGAAGTCGCTCCCCGAAGAGACGGCAACAGTCCTTTTACCCAAGAACCTCCAAGCACCAGGAAGAGGAGCCCAGTGCCACGCTCCTCCTGGAGAAAGTCTTGGCAAGACTGGAGAGAGTGGAACAGCAGGTGGCACGCAAGCCTGTTTGGGCCAGGCTAACTGAAACCGTCTCTGGAGATGAAACTCCTTTCGCCCGAACAGTGGTCGAGGCGGCCATGCCAAGTGACTTCAGGCTACCTCGGCTAGAGACCTATGAGGGTCGGACTGATCCCCAGGCCCACCTAACAAAGTACAAACGCAGCATGGTGCTACACGGGGCTGATGATGCTACACTCTGCAAGTGCTTTGAAGTCACCCTCGCAGGACCAGCAACTGCCTGGTACAATTCCCTGCCTCCCGGAAACATCAGGGGGTTCCAGGAGCTGTCCACAGCGTTCACCCAACAGTTCATTGGGAGCAAGCCGACGGCGAAGATGCCCGTCCAGATGTTTGACATAGCACAAAGAAACGGGGAGACCATCCGTGACTATGTCGAGAGGTTCAACAGAGAGGCCCTCAGTGTTCCGGACTTTCGTCCCGAAATCTGAATCCTCGCCATGACGAGGGGCCTCCGGAGGGATTCACACTTGTTTTATGAATTCTCCAAAGATCCCCTGGACACGCTGGGAGAATTCTACCGAAGGGCTGAACAACATATGACAGCCAAAGAGCTGAGAATGACTGGACCGAAGGCTGACCATATCCACGCTCGTGGCGAAGGGTCCAGCCAGCAAGCCTGGTGTCCAACGGAACAGTTAGGCCAACCTCAGAGAATGCGAGTAGGAGGAAGGAAGCCCCAAAACTTTACACCTCTGAGCACCACGAGGGCTAACGTCCTCATGGCATTGGAAAAACAGGGGGCTCAAATCCAACGACCGAGGGGCATGACTGCTGACAATAGAAGGAACATGAAGAAGTTCTGTCAGTTCCACCGTGATCACGGTCATGACACCGAAGACTGCTTTCAGTTGAAAAAGTACATTGAATCACTGATAAAGCAGGGCCAGCTTCGGCGTTATTTGAGAATGCCTTCCCCGAAGGGGAAAAAAGAGGAAGAAGGAAAGCCCGATGACGAGGATTACGATTCAGACAGGCGAAGGAACCGAAGTCCGAGAAGGCGTCCTCCACCTTCGGCAGGAGTAATACAGACGATCACAACCGGGCTTCCATCCTCGGAAAGGAAAAGAAGGGCCAGAGAGATAGCGGTGATGGAATATCAGAGCCCAATGAAAAAATTGGCCCGCGAGGATGGCTCCACCATCGTATTTCCCCATGACGATCCATTGCTGATAATGGCGAGGATAGGAAACTGGGACGTCAAGAGGGTACTGCTGGACGATGGGTCAAACGCAGACGTCTTGTTCTCACATTTGCTGCCAAGCTTGGGCCTATCCAGGAGTGACCTCAAGGCTGTTACTTCACCCACGTTCGGCGTAGGACCATCTGAGCTACCTGTCCTCGGGTGGATCGACCTCCCCTTGATGATGAAAGGAACTTCGGAGAAAGGAACTGCTGAGTTGTTCGCCTCTACCATGGCAAGGTTCATAGTCATGGACGTTCCTTCGTCATACAACGCCATCCTCGGCAGACAGACACAGGGAAATTTGCACATTCGCCCTGATGTAAAGTACCTGACCGTCACCTTCACCACCAAAGAAGGAGACGCAAAGATCTTCATTGATCAAGGCGAGGTGAGAAAGGTGTTCGTCAGAGCACGAAAAGCTCCAGCAAGCAACTTAGCACATGCTGTAGAAGCAAAAGAGCTGGAAAGGGGCGAGGCAGAAGATCCCACAAAAGCGGAAACAGAAAAAGTAGAGCTTGTCCCAGGCCATAGCACCCGAATAGGGAAAAGCATGGCCGAAGGAGACAAGGAAAAACTTGTATCTTTTCTGCTTACAAATAAAGATCTGTTCGCCTACTCGCCGAAGGACATGCCAGGGGTAAACCCTCGCGTAATCCAGCATAGCCTCAAAGTGAGTCCGGAAGTAAAACCTGTCCGGCAAAAGAAACGGAGCATCTCAGCTCACAAAAGTGACTTCGTCAAGTGACCGAAGTCCAGCGTCTGATAGACGCTAGCGTTATCCGGGAGGTAAACTACCCCGAATGGCTAAGCAACGTGGTAATTGCCACAAAAGAAGGAAGTAGTAAGCTCCGGATGTGCATCGACTTCAGAAATTTGAACGATGCTTGCCCGAAAGATTCATATCCTCTTCCGCCAATAGACCAACTGGTAGACTCAACTCCCGAGTGCGGGCTCCTAAGTTTCTTGGACGCTTTCAGTGGTTACCATCAGATAAGGATGGGCCCCGAAGATGAAGAGAAGACTGCCTTCATCACCGAGGGAGGAACATATTGCTATATTAGGATGCCCTTCGAGCTCAAGAATGCAGGAGCCACCTACCAGAGGCTGATGAACAAGGTCTTCAAAGACCAAATGGGGAGGAACATGGAGGTGTATGTCGATGATATGATAGTCAAGAGCAAACTGCCTGGCTACCACGTTGCAGATTTAGAGGAAACCTTCCAAAAATATGATAGTCAAGAGCAAACTGCTTGGCTACCACGTTGCAGATTTAGAGGAAACCTTCCAAAACCTCAGAACCTTCGGGATCCGCCTTAATCCTGAGAAGTGCATCTTCGGGGTGACCTCGGGAAAGTTCCTTGGGTACATGGTATCCGAAAGAGGCATCGATGCTAACCCCGAGAAGATTAAGGCTCTGCTTGAATTCCGAACTCCTGCCACAGTCAAAGACGTGCAGAGACTCACCGGAAGAATAACCTCTCTGAGCAGGTTTATTTCCAGGTACGGAGATAGGTGTCGACCCTTCTTCAAAGTCCTCACAAAGGCAGCAAAGATGGAAGGCGACCTCGGAAGGAATGGTCATCCTTGGGATGAAGATTGCCAAAAAGCCTGGGAAGAACTCAAAGTCTACTTGGCCAGCCTGCCGACTCTGCGGCAACCTCGGGAGGGAGAGCCCCTCGTATTGTACCTCGCCGTCACGAAAAAAGCTGTGAGCTCGGTCCTCGTGAAAGAAGAAGGGCCAAAGCAATGGCCGGTCTACTATGTCAGCAAGTCCCTGCATGGCGCCGAAGTCAGGTACCCTTTGCTTCAAAAAGCTATATATGCCTTGGTACTTGCAGGAAGGAGGCTACGGCCATACTTTCAGGCTCACCCCATTATCGTCCGAAGTACCCTGCCTCTACGGGATGTTATGAGGAAAGTTGATCATTCGGGAAGGCTTTCCAAGTGGTGTATAGAGCTTGGCGAACACGACATCACGTATGAACCCCGGAAAGCTATAAAAGCTCAAGCTTTGGCAGACTTCATCGCCGAAGTACCAAACACCGAGGAGGGACATTCATTTTCGGGCGAAGACGAGCCAGAATGGACGTTATACGTTGACGGGGCCTCAGGATCCGAACACCAGGGAGCTGGAGTGATTATCAGAGGCCCCGAAGGCCTAGAAGTAATGAAGGCCATCAAGTTCAGTTTCAACGCCACCAACAACGTGGCCGAGTATGAGGCCCTCATAGCAGGATTACGCCTGGCCAGAAAAATTGGCGTGAGAAACTTGAAAGCCCATAGTGATTCCCAGCTGGTGGTCCGGCAAATGGCAGGGGACTATGGCGCGAAAGACCCGACCTTGGCGAAATACCATGAGTTGGTAACAAAGCTCATTCGGGAGTTCGACATCGTGAAAATCGAGAACGTACCCCGACGGAAAATGCTGAGGCAGACTGTTTGGCGAAATCCAAAACTTGCGCCGAGGTGCTAAGCCACCCCAGCATCGTGGTGTTAAGCATAGCGACCTCGGGGAAAGGATGGAAAGAACCAATCAAAACGTATCTCGCAACTAACACACTCCCCGAAGACCCCAGCGAAGCCGCAAAAGTGCGAAGGCGCTCCGGACGTTTCTTCTTAATTGGGGAAGAACTATATCGGCAAGGATATGCAAATCCACTACAGAGGTGTGTTAGTGAAGAGGATACTGAAATGATCCTCGAAGAAGTTCACGAAGGTGCCTGTGGTTCGCACATCGGAACCGACGCCCTGGCAGCAGTGATACTTCGCCAAGGATACTTCTGGCCTACCCTGAGAAAGGACGCCAAGCAGTTCGTCCAGAAATGTGGTAGTTGCCAGAGACATGCGAACATCCAAAGAACACCCTCAGAGTTCGTGACTTCGGCAGATTGTCCTTGGCCCTTCGAAATTTGGGGCATAGATCTCATTGGGCCACTCCCAACGGCGCCTGGAGGCGTAAAGTTTTGCGTAGTAGCAGTAGACTATTTCTCTAAGTGGGTCGAGGCAGAACCTCTGACAACTATCTCGGCAAAAGAAGTGCAGAAGTTCGTATGGAAAAACATCGTATGCAGATTTGGCATACCGAGGGTACTCGTAGCGGACAATGGATCCCAGTTCGTAGACAAAGGATTCCAAGAGTTCATTAGCGACCTCGGGACAAAAATGCACTTCGCCCCAGTAGCTCACCCCCAAAGTAATGGGCAGGTAGAAGTATCCAACAGGACGATAAAAGATGGTCTGAAAAAGAGATTGAGGGAAGCAAAAGGGAAATGGCCAGGAGAACTCCAAAGCGTGTTATGGAGTTACCGAACGACACCCCGAAGAGCCACAGGGGAAACGCCCTTTTCACTCGTCTTCGGTACAGAGGCCATCATCCCCGTCGAGGTAGTACAACCGTCAATACGAGTCCAAGTGTTCGATGAAAAAGGAAATGACCTCGGCCTGAGAACCAAGCTCGACCTCGTCGGCGAACATAGAGAAGTAGCCGAGCTGAGAAGGAAAGCTTTCCAGCAAAGAGTGGCAGCAGCCATTAACCTACGCGCCAGGCCAAAGGGAATAAAGAAGGGAGACCTCGTTCTCCGAAAGGCTGAATTTGCACCCCGAAAGCCGTCCCACGGGGTACTTCGCGCAAATTGGGAAGGACCCTACCTGGTACTTGCCGAAGTACGAAAAGGAGTTTATAAGCTCGGTGATGCCGAAGGCATAGAATTAAAAAATACTTGGCACTCAGAGGCCTTGAAAAAATTCTATGCCTAAAAAGTTCGGTGGGAAAGTTGTATTGCACAAGTTGGAAAAATTTGTCTAAGTAAAAAGTTCTGAAGAAGTACAAAACAAGAGTCTCACGAAAGCAATCGCCGAGGAAAGCAAAAGTAAGTTTTTCCAAAGTCTCTTGAGCGAATATGTTCGGGACAAAGGAAAGCAAGAGTATGGTTTTCCGAAGTCTCTTGAGCGAATATGTTCGGGACAAAGGAAAGCAAGAGTATGGTTTTCCGAAGTCTCTTGAGCGAATATGTTCGGGACAAAGGAAAGCAAGAGTATGGTTTTCCGAAGTCTCTTGAGCGAATATGTTCGGGACAAAGGAAAGCAAAAGTATGGTTTTCCGAAGTCTCTCGAGCGAATTATGTTCGGGACAGAGGGAAACAAAAGAATCTGGCAAAAAATACTTAGCCAAAGTTGTATCTATTAAGCCAAAGAGTGCTTACAGAGAAGAAAGTTGCTGAAAGACTACAAAAAAGAAGAAGAAAATGAAGACAAAGGGCCCTAGTACAAACTAAGGAACCTCGGCGTCTTGAGAACTGCCAGCCTCTGTGCTTTTGTCAGTAGCCTTCGACGCCGGGAGACAAGGAGGCAGTTTCAAGTGCTCGATCTTGGACCAAGTCCACCGAGGCTCCTTGGGGATGTTCATGCCTTCCAGGAAGGAGAGGTCAAAATCTGGGAACTTCTGCAGAATTTGGTGCCGGACAAGGCAGAAGCCGTCTTGAAAGCCCAACTTCGTCATATCATCGGACTCCCGCTTCTTGACCGCCAAATCCGCGTAGTCCTTCTCCAGATCCGCGTAATCCTTCGCCAGATCCTTGAGCTTTCTCCTCAATCCCTTCATCTTCTTCTTCTCTTCTGAAGGCTTCTTCAGAGATGCGACCTCGGCTTCGAGCTGGGCCTTTTCCTCGAGCGTCTTCGCAAGGATTGCGTCACTTTCTGACTTATCCTTTTGAATCGCTTCAACGGTCGAGGTCAGCTCCGCCATTCGAGAACCGATGTCAGAAAGTTTCTGGGAGGTGTCTTTCTCAAGTTCCTCCTTCTCTTTTTTGAACCCCTCCCGAAGTTCAGCAACCTCCTTCTCCGAAGACTGCTTCAGCTGAGCATTTTCGGCTTCCAGCGCCGAACACTGGGCCTTCGTCTTGGTGTAAGCGTCCCAGAGTGACGCCCTCCTTTCTGATTCCCGAGCCACCCGAACTCGGAGGAACCCAGCATACCCCATCAACTGCAAAAAAAGCAAACAAAGGGAAAATGATGCTAAGTAAAAAGCAAAGGTGAAATTGGCACTGAGAAAACAGTGAAGCGTACCTGGGCGGCATGTTCAGTGAGTTTGGCGGCCAAAGAGTTGTCACCTGGGTAAGCCGCCGCAAGGGCCTTGTAAGAGGCCTCGGTAAGCACCCCTTTGCACATCTGCCTGGCCATCTCAGGACAGTCCTCGGAGTACATATCCATGTCCTCCGTGAACGTCCAGAACGGCTCCTTCGGAACTTTCCCTGCTGGGACTTTGGCATCCCGAAGGGCCCTCTTGCGGGCGTGTTCGGCAACCCAGTCAGGAGCGGCCACCTCCGCTGCACAAGAAGGCAGAAAAATTAGTTAAGGCCAGAAAAGTCTTAAGGATTTGCAAAAAACAAAAGGTTGGTTCGACAAAAGTGCAAACCTGCTGGCACCTCGGTAACGTCGTCGTCAAGAATCGACGTCGCCTCAGTAGAGATCCCCTTGCCTTTTATTTGACGCCGCTCCTCGGCAGAAAGGGTCTCCTCCCCATCGCCCTCCAGAAGAGCATGCAAAGGCGTGGGGCTTTGAGGAAGGACGTCGGAAGAAGGGACGTCGGCAGAAGGAACCTCGGGCAAAGGGGCAGCAGGGTCTTCGGGCTCCTCGCCTACCTCCTCCGGAATTTGCGGAAGAGAGGAAGGAGCAGCTTTCTTTGCCCGTTTGGAAGGAGGGCCGCCCGAAGTCTGCTTCCGCCTCCGAGAGGCGGCCTTCTTTGTCTGTTCGCCCCTCTCGGCCTGCCCGGTAAAAAGAGCCTTGTAGAAGGCAGCCGCGTCGTCGCCCATCTCTGAAAAAAGAAAAGGAAGATCAGTGTAACTTGTAGAAGGCAGCCGCGTGAAAAAAGAAAAAGAAGATCAGTGTAAGTCCAAGATGAAGTCATGAAGGGAAAAATGAGAAAGTAACTTACTCTCGTAAAAAGACTCATAAGTCTCTTTCCCCCGAAGGAGTTTCACGAGCCAGGAGTCCTTCCCCGAAGAAGCCGGTTTCGGCATATTGAGGTCTGTCTCATGCTCCTTTACCACCTTGAGTTCCCGAAGGACCTCTTCGGTCATGAGCCTCCAGTTGATCGGAAAGGGGTAAAGGGCACGAGGAGGGACCTCGGCAGCCCAGTCAGAGACGGCCCGGATGCGCCTGTCGAAGTCCTCAAAGATAGGTGCTACATCGGCGTCTAGCAGTATCTTCGGGTCAACAACATCCATCTTGAGCCTCCCCTGAGCCCACTTGGTCGGGAAGTGCGACCAAGTCTCCGACTTCTTCAGGAAAAAGAATTTTTGTTGCCACCCTCGCCAGCTGTCTTTGGTGGCAAAGGTGAACGTATACTTTTTGCTCCCGGATCCCCGAGGTAGCATAAAGTAGAAGCCACCCTTCGGGACCACGAAGAGCTTGTAGTACTGAAGAAAAACTACAAAGTGAGGTTTTATTTTGAAAACGCCGCACATACAGAGGAAGGCGTTAAAATAGCAGTACGAGTTCGGTGGGAGCTGGTTAACGGCAATGCCATGGAAGTCGCAGAACGCGCTAACCATCTCCGGGGGGGGATACCGAAGTCCGGCCTTCAGTTGGGCTCGGAAAACAGTGATTTCATCACTCCGGTTGGAGAAAGGAAATTGGTCAGGACGAGGCAACCTCGTCACAGAGTAAGAGGGTAAGAAAAACTTTTTCTTCCATTTCGCTAGCTTTGCCGGAGTAGTGCAGCAGGGGTGAGAAAGAAGAGGTTGCCAACTCTCGGGAACAGGCATGATGAAAACGAGTTCGGGAAAAACAAAGAAAAAGCTTTGAAAAAAAGCAAAAGGACTAAAACCCACCAAGGGTCTTGCCGGAATCTGGATTTCTGGAAGCCGTCGTGAAAAGTGGTCGGAAAAATGCCTGAAAAAGGAGAACCGCCGCGGAAAATCGGGAGAGAATTAGAAGGCAGAAGAAAGCAAAAGCAGAAGCAAAAAGAGGGTTATGACAGGGCTGGTATATATAGGCCGAGAAGGCCAGGTGAACCGTCGTCATTAGTACCCCTCAGAAGGCGAAGCGTCGCCATAACTGCTAAGTGAGCCTGAAAAGTCGCGCCTGTCGTACTCAGTTCATTCTCACCCAGTAATAGTGCGCCACGTGTCAGCCATCGCGCAGCAAACATGCCGCGTGTCGGTCATCGCGCAGCGAACGTGCCACGTGTTGCCCATCACGTCGAGCACGCCCTCTGACATCGTTTGGTTTAGAGGCGCCGCCCTAGACTGACTCCGCTAGACGCAGGACGCGACGCATGAGCAGACCTATAAAGGCAAAAAAGTAGGTTACCTCGAAGACACCAAAAGACAGCCTGTGACTTCGGGCAGAAGGTCTATCTTCGGTACAAGGTTATCCTATCTTCCCTCGACACGAGGATACCAAGAGACAGCCTGTGACTTCAGGTAAAGGGTGTATGTTCGGCACAGGGACAGCCTATCTTCTCCGCCTCGAGGACGCAAAAATGCTGCCCATCGCTACAAGCAGAAGAAGGCGTCTTCGGCGCAGATATCACAGCCACAGGACCCGAAAACCGATGAACCGAAGTTTCTCACTTCGGCTTTTCGGAGGTGGGCCTGTGATAGCCAAAGGCTATTGCCTCCTCGGTAGTAACTCCCTGCCAGAATATTGGCCGAGGAGTCTGACGTCACCCAAGAGAGGATCTTTTCACTGACCTCGGAAGGTGCGAAGTCAAACACTATGAGCTCGAGACTTTGGTTAGCTCGTCAGGAATTCCGAGGACAACACCGTCTCCATCGAGGGGCCAAACTGACCGTCTTCAGGTAAGAGAGCCATCTCTCTGAAGCAAGGAAGAATCTCCCCGAAGGCAGAGGCCCCGAAGAGGATCTTCCCCGAACAAGAAACACCTGAACAAGGGAATCCTCTAACTATGGGTGTGAGTCCCGAAGAAGGTGTTCATCAAGGGAGCTCCCAGAACTATGGGATAGATCCCGAAGGAGGTGCTCGCACCGAAGGACGGATAGAATCCGAAGAGGGTGCACGCACCGAAGGGCGACCTCGCCCAGGGGACCTCGGGAGTACGGTATGAGCATTTAAGGAGCCTCTGACATGTCGCCCACAAGCCCTACACGTCACATCAGAACGGCGAACTGACACGCCACAGCCGCCCCAATCCTGACACAACCTGTCCGGGTCCAGGGCTAAAGGAGGCTGCAAACGGCTGCCCGTCCCCTAGGTCCAAAAGCACAGATCAAATCCGACCAAACACGTGTCATGATCTGAACGGACCATCTACTCCTATAAATACTAGGAAAAGGGACTGGGCAGATGATGGGCATTTTTCTCCCTCTGAGAAAACACAAAACAGGCAAGACACTTGATCCCTTAGTGTTCTTCCTTCACCTTCACTCAGAAAACTGACTTGGGCGTCGGAGGGTCCTCCCCGGAAAAGCAAACCGGGGACCTCCTAACCTCTTCTTTGAGCTTTTCAGGCACACTCAGCTGGGAAACCAGAGCTCCAGGCGCTCGCCTCCTCAGGAAGTCTCTCCACCTGTCAACATGACAGCAAACGAAGATGCCTTGGGGCATCAAATGTCGAGATCCAACTTTGAGATTGATTGCTAGCCACGAATTAATTGGTGTGGTCAAGTGTTTGTAGACAGACCTAATATACAGAGAGTATAGGTGAGTGAGAAAACTAGGGACGACAATTAGATGGGTCGGGTCAGGTTTGAGTCAGGATTTTTAGGTTCAGGTTTAATCAGGTTAGCATGTATTCAGGTTTAGGTCGGTTTCATGTCAGGTTATTTGAGTTCCGGTTGATTTCGGGTTGAGTATATTTCGGGTTCGGGTAGAGTTAGGCCAGGCTTATTTGGGTTTATATCCAATCAAGTCGGGTTATTTGGTCTTAGATTAGATTCAACTTAACTATTGAGTTTACACGGTTCACTGATTCATAAGTCAAAATGGCTGAATCGATTTAATTTTTTTTGTTTAATTTTGATTAAAATTTAATTTAACTAGATATAAAAAAATAGGGTAAAATCCATCGAAGGTCCCTTAGCATATTTTTCTGTCTCAAATGAGTACTCTACCTTAAGGTTGTCCTACCGAAGAACCATACCTTATATTGCGTGTCCCAATTAGGTATTTTTTGTCCATTTTGCCGTTAAAATGGATGGATTGCATTGACATGGCAATAATTAATATTAAAATAATTAAATGTAAAATTGCAATTTTGGTGCTTAAAGTTTTTTAATTAATCATTTTAATCCCCAAAATCTTTAAATCTCAAATTCTCTCTTGTTTCTCTTCCTGGTTTCTCTCTTGATGACCGGCGCGGCACATCCGTCCGATTTGCTTCAACCTCTTCAGTTCCAGAGGCCGCAAACAATGAATTATGATAGTTGTCAAGAGGATTTGGATGATTCCAGGACCAAACAAGCTACGAAGTCGGGTGCAGGGGGAATTCTGCATTGCCGCAGTGGCAAGTTGCCGTAGCGGCTATTGAAGAAAACAACAAAAAATAAAACAGTAGCGTGTAAAAGATTTTTACTGGTTACCTGTTTGTTTCGGTTGTAAATGTAAATGAGTTTAGTTTATAAAGGAAATAATGTGTAAAAAGATAAAATAATATATAATATAATATTTAAAAAATTCAGAAAATATAATTGTTAACATGTTAATGGTAAATAATTTAGATAGAAGTAAGAAAAATGTTATTAAATAGTGGTAAATACTTTGAGAGAAAGAAAGTTAATGTGATGAGTTTGATTTAAGGTGAGATAAAAGTTAAAAAAAAAATAGTATTAAATAATTTGAGAGAAATAGAAGTATGTATTAACAGAATAAAAAATGGTGGGTGGAATGAAAAAAAAAAAGAGAATTAATGTGAGAAATTTGATTTAATATGTGATAGCTGAAGGGCTGTCGCCCTTGAGATCTCCTAGTCTATTAACCTGACGTTACCCTCGGTGGGAGCTTAGCCTTGACCTCGGGGCATTCTCAACACCACCCTCGGAAAAGAACATTACTAACTTCGGAAAAAGGTGTCTTCACTACCCTCGGATCGTTGAAGCTACCGACCTCGGAAAAGTAGATCCACCATCCTCGACAGAGGAAAAAGTCTCTCGAAGGTGACCCACTCTTCCGAAGGGCCTTACCTAATAGCCCTTAGGGGGGGGGGGAAGTCTCTGCCCGAAGGTGTCTTACACCCCAAAGGGGTCTCATAGAGATACGACAAAAACGGTTAAGGAGCCTCTAACAAGGAGACCTCACACACGCCCCTACCCTCTAGCCAGAACGGCCTACGGCTAGTTGGAGATGCTTACCTTCGAAGGTATGGATTGGATTTGGCCAAACACGTGTCATGATTTGGACAAGCTGTGTCAAACGGCCTCCTCCCTCCACCCTTCTATAAATACTTGGGAGGGACCTTGGTAAGGACATGAGACTCTCTTTATTCTCTACTCTCTACTCTTTACTACTACTCTCACAAATACTAACTTGGGCGTCGAAGGCTCCTCCCCCAGAAACACATTTGGGGAGCCCCTAACCCTTGTTCTTCTAAGTGCTTCAGATACTCTCGCACCGGAAGTCCTTTCTGCGGGCCAACATGTCATTCAATGAAGATGCTGCCAGACATCATTTGGCGCCGTCTGTGGGAACCTATTCTCAGGTCACCGTTGTTGAGACTCGGCATTCTAAGGACAAGGGACTCCCGAGGTCCCAGTCTGTGCTGGAAACTTAATCGGCAACTGAACAGCCTGTGGCGGAGACTTCCTTGCCTAAGGATGAACGTCCTCTGACGGTCACAATGGGCTTTCTATGCGACTTTCAGTGCTCTATCATGGCTGATATGACCCAACAGCTTGACCAAAGGTGGTCACAACCACCTCTTAGGGGAATGGCACCTTCTCCTAGTACCCGTCAAGAGAGAAGCCCAAGGTTACCTCGTCGGAGCTCTAGAAGTGGGGGTTCTCACGATGAGTTCTTAAAAGAGAGCGTACCCTCTAGAGGATGTCACACTGAGGAAATGGTGTCAAAGAGGCCCAGGACTTCCCGTTGATGAAGTCTATTCACTGACGGGAAGTCCTAGTCCCCTCATTAGCGAAGTTTCTCACCAAAAAGATGACGTCACTCTCTGTTGCCTGTGACTGCTAGGCAACGAGGAGGGGACAACATGACCATCCTCATGGAGAGAATCCTTGAGAGGCTGGAGAAGGTAGAAAATCAGGTTTCTCGAAAACCCGTTTGGTCAAGGTTGTCGGAGACCTTCACCGGAGAAGAGTCACCCTTTATTCGTGTAGTAGTAGAGATGCTTATGCCAAGTGACATTCGAGTACCACGCTTGGAGATGTATCATGGATGCATCGAGCCCCAAGCCCACCTGATGAAATATAGGCGTAGCATGATGTTGCATGGTGCTGATGACGCTAGCCTTTACAAGTGTTTCGAAGCCACCTTGTCAGCGTTGGTAACTGCGTGGTATAACTCCCTAACTCCTGGAACCATAATGGGCTTCTAAGAGTTGTCCACTGCATTGACCCAGTAGTTCATCGGAAGTAGACCGACGGTGAAGATGCCCGTCCAAATGTTTGACATAGCCCAAAAGAATTGGGAGACCATTTGGGACTATGTTAAAAGGTTCAATCGAGAAGCCCTGAGTGTGCCCGACTTCTACCCTGAAATCTGCATCTTCACCATGATCAGGGGATTTAGGAAAGATTCACAACTCTTCTACGAGTTCTCCAAAGATCCCCCTAACACCCTCAGAGAATTCTACCGAAGGGCAGAATAGCACATGACGGCCAAAGAGCTGAATATGGGAGGGCTGAAGTCTGATCACAACCACTCCGAGGGTTAGAGTCACCAATCTCGGTACCCCACCAAGGGCGGGGGCAGACCAAGGAAACAAAGTGGGAAGAGGCTAGTGTCGTTCACTCCCTTGAACACCACAAGGATGAACATATTGATGGCCATGGAAAGGCAAAGAACATCA
Organism: Aquilaria sinensis; assembly: GCA_005392925.1. NCBI lineage: Eukaryota > Viridiplantae > Streptophyta > Magnoliopsida > Malvales > Thymelaeaceae > Aquilaria > Aquilaria sinensis. The sequence goes on along the minus strand of SMDT01001498.1, from coordinate 72,793 downwards.
ATCTAGCGTCCGAAGGCAATGACCTCGGACAACAAGAAGAATATGAAAAAGTTCTACCAATTCCACCAGGACCACGGGCACAATATCGAATATTGCTTTAAGCTGAAAAAGTACATTGAATCCCTGATCAAGCAAAGGCAACTTCATCGTTACCTGCGGATGCCCTCTCCTAAAGCTCGAGAAAGGAAGGAGGAAGATAGAAGGGGAGAGGATAAGGACTATGATTCTGACCGACGTCGGAACTGAAGTCCCAGAAAACACCCACCACCTCCGGCAAGAGTAATCCAGACGATTACCATGGAAATACCCTCGGCTGAGAGGAAAAAGAAAGTTTGAGAAATCTCAATGATTGAATTCGGCAACCCGGCGAACAAGCTTGTTTGGAAAGGTGGGTCTATCGTGAAGTTCCCTCATGATGACCCCTTCCTAATCACGTTATGTTCTCCTACTTATTGCCAAAGTTGGGCATCTCTAAGGGTGATCTTAAACCCGTTACCTTCCCTACCTTCTATGTAGGTCCCGCCAAACATCCTGTACTCGGATGGATCAATCTGTCCTTGATGCTAAGAGGAACCTCGGTTGAGACCAAGGAAGTGCTATTTGGTTCCACCATGACTAGGTTCATCGTCATAGATGTCCCTTCTTCATACAATGCCATCCTCGAAAGGCAGTCATAGGGTAATCTCCACATTCGCCTTGATGTGAAATACCTAACAGTCACGTTCGGCACAAAGGAAAGGGATGCGGAAATATTCATTGATCAAGCCGAAGTAAGGAAAGTTTTCGTGAAGGCAAGATAGAGCCCAATGAAAGTGCATGCATAGACTTCGGGAAATAAGAGCACGACAAGCGAAGAGGAAAAAAGTGACTTTGAAAAAATAGAAACAGAGGATGTAGAGCTTGTCCTAGGCCAAAGTACCCAAGTGGGGAAAAAACTAGCCGAAGGTGATAAGGAAAAGCTTGTATCCCTTCTATTAATGAACAAAGATCTGTTTGCCTACTCTCCACGTGATATGGCTGGAGTGTACCCTGGTATAATCCAACATTGTCTTAAAGTGTGTCTGGAGGTGAAGCCTATTCAGCAGAAAAAACATAGTCTCTCGATGCATAAGAACAACTTTGTTAAAATCGAAGTCCAACGGTTAATGGAAGCGGGAATAATAAGGGAGGTCAAGTACCGTGAATGGCTAAACAATGTTGTTATGGCCATACTAGTGGGAAGCATGCCTGAGGAAGGTAAAGTACTCTAAATTAAGAATAGGAAAGTTTAGCAACGTTCACTAAGTTCCAAAAAGGTTAAGGCGCTAAATGGGGTTCAGGGGAAAATGGTAATTTTGCATCCTGAATAGCTGGGCTAAGTCCCAAGTGATTAAAATAAAGGTTTATAACTTAATTTTTAACTTTAAGCCAAACTCAATGAAATAAACAAGGATTAATCAAGAATAGCTAAGGTTACTGAAAGATTAGGACCTAAGTGTATCATGTCTAATACTTTGATGGATTAGATTAAAAATTAGTGTTTTAAGAGGGTAAAGTCTCCACCCTCATTTTTCCATCCAATTAAGCTTGAAATCAAAGTTTCTTGGTGAAAAGAAAAGCCATCACAAATATGTAGGCCATTAGGAGCTCATTTCAAGCATAAAACTATGGTTTTGGAGCTTGGAAGCATGTTTTCTCCCATCCCTTATTTTTAGTACAAGGTAACTAATGTGTTCTTGACTAATTTTAGGTTTATTGGTTAGTTAGGAGCTTGGGTTTTGGTTAGAAAGCAAGAATTTGATGTTTGGTGCCTATGTTTTGTTTGGAACTTAGGTAATACTTTGGTGAGCTTAGTGGATTGAAAGAGTGCTTGATTCTTGCTTGTTTCTTGGAGTTGAGGTAAGGGACTTGTGTTTTTGAGTTCAATTAATGCTATTGAAATGAGTTTGCTTGAAGAATTTGAGTAATTTTAGCAGTAGCATTAGTTAGTGGGCAAGGTTGAATTATGGTGGACTATGAGGTTTGTGATGATTGGAATGATGTTATAATGCATCATAGACTAGCCTGTGATAGTTGGTTGTGATCTATGCAACATGTTTTACGTGTATGTGAAGTTTGGAGGCTATCCAAGCATGTTTGATATGTTTGGTAAGTGTCCAATGTTTATAGCAGCAAAATCTGTGAAAATTCTGTAAATTCGCAAATTGGCAACGCATTGCCAGATTTGTACCATTGCCCACGACGCATCGCCAGTGCTGGAAAGTTGGCAGAACGTTACTAACTGTGGCGATGCATTGCCACAGACATGTTGGCTGAATTTTCCAAGTTTTTCTAGGAGGGTCAAGGGTTAAGGGAGTTCTTAGGGTACCTTGGGGTCTAAGCTTTCCGGGGGTACTCCGAGACTTTCTAAAGTCCTTCGAGACCTAGGAGTTTTCTTGAGTTTTGTAAAGTTTTATGGTTACTTCAACCACAAGCAAGAAAACTGGTTTACTAAGGATCACGACTAAGTACCACTAGCTAGGGTGAAAGGTTTAGAACCCTTGGTGACCTAGCCCTGCCGTTAGCCACGAGGTTGCAAGGTGAAACCTTAGTGCACCTAGTTTACAAGGTCTTTATGGCCTAGCTAAAATATTCCCACCATAGTTCCCCTGTACAACATAAACGGGAGAGGTTCAACTAGTGATTTATCACTAGTTAGACTGGCAAGCTAAGCTTGCTAAAGGAAAAGGAAATGCCTTGTAATTCAAGGACCAGGATGAGGAGAGGTCTCAAGGGACCTAGGTATATGCATATATTAGACCCTTAAACTGTATGAGCTCATAGCAGGTTACATATGTTATCATATGTGAAGTCTTTAGTAATTTTCTTGTAGGTACAGTGAAGACCCTTATTAAGAATTTCTGAATTCTCACTCCCTAGTTATGTTGTGTAGATTGTGAAGTTGTTGGGCTGGGTAACCGCTGAGGGTTATCGCAGTAGCAGCTTTTGTGCAAGTATTGTACTTGAGAATTTCTATGATTCTAGCCTACATAGGTAACTTGTTGGTCAAGTAACAGTACTAACTACAATCTTCCTTTGGCTGCAGAGCCTAATACCACGTGGACAAAGACTTTCGTGACTTGCCATTGGAACTTGCATCCAAGGTGGGAGTTAGTTCAAGAAGATCTCAGTTGAGACTTGTATATATAGTTCTCTTAGCTGGCTCCATTGTCTATGTTTTAAGGAGTTCTAGACTCTAGGGTGGCTCTTTGGTGAGGGCATTAGTCTACTTTATGTATGAATGCTCCCACATAGTTGTTATGTGTAGTATACTCACATAAATATTAATCTTGTATGCTTTGCCTATTTAAACTTATTTTCTATGGAAATCTTTTGGGCAAGTCAATGTTTTATATTTTTGTTAATCCAAGTCAAAGCATGAAGAGCATACATCTTGCATATTCTAGATTAATAAACTAGTATCACGAGATTTTAATCCGGGCACATATACAACTAGCCAATTGCAACCACCACGAGACCAGCTCTCACAAGTCTCCTGGGCAGGGGCCAAGGACGGCCATGTCAAATGTAGTTGTTGCAACGAAGGAGGGGAGCGATAAGCTTCGGATGTGCATCGACTTCCGAAACATAAACGATGCCTGTCCAAAGGACTTGTATCCTCTGCCACCAATAGACCAATTGGTAGACTCCATTGCCGAATATGGTTTGCTTAGCTTCCTTGACGCTTTTAACGGATATCGCCAAATTCGGATAAATCTTGAAGATGAGGAAAAAACCGCCTTCATTACCAAAATTGGGACTTACTACTACGTCAGAATGCCCTTCAACCTTAAAAATGTGGGAGCAACATACCAAAGGCTGATGAACATGGTATTCCGCTCCTAAATTGGGAGAAACATGGAACTATATGTCAATGATATGATAGTCAAGAGCAAATAGCCTGGTAATCATATCATAAACTTGGAGGAAACATTCCACCAACTTCGGGAGTTCGGGATCCGTCTTAACCCCGAGAAATGTGTGTTTGGTGTAACGGCTAGCAAATTCCTCAAGTTTATGATATCTGAAACAAGTATCGATGCTAGCCCAAAATAGGTTAAGGTTCTGCTAGGATTCCGAACTCCTACGATGACCAAGGATGTGCAAAGGCTTACTAGGAGAATCAGGGCCCTTAGCGGATTCATCTCCAGATACGGGGATCGCTGCCGACCATTCTTTAAAGTTCTCACCAAAGTAGCAAAGAATGAAGGTAACCTTAGTTTGGAGGAACATCCCTGGAACGAAGATTGCCAAAAGGCTTAGGACGAACTCAAGAGCTACTTAACCCACCTGCCGACACTTCGGCAGCCGCTGGAAGGAGAACCTCTCGTCCTCTACCTCGCCGTTACCGAAAAGGCCATAAGTTCGGTACTTGTAAGGGAAGAGGGAGGAAAACAGTGGCCAGTATACTATGCAAGCAAGTCCCTGCACGGTGCCGAAGTTAGGTACCCTCTCCTGCAAAAGGCCATCTATGCTCTAGTGTTGGCAAGCAGAAGGCTGCAGCCTTACTTCCAAGGACATCCTATCATTGTTTGAAGTAACCTACCTCTTAGGGATGTCATGAGGAAGGTAGACCACTCCGAAAGATTATCAAAGAGGTGCATCGAGTTCGGTGAGTACGACATCACCTATGAGCTGAGAAGGGCAATAAAGGCCCAAGCATTGGCGGATTTCATTGCCGACGTACCAAAAACCGAAGATACCCTGGAGGACCTCGGTAGTGATGAACCTGAGTGGACACTCTTCGTCGATGGTGCCTCCGGTTCTGAACATCAAGGAGCGAGAGTAATTCTGCGAGGACTAGAACGTATGGAAGCATCAAAGTCCATCAAGTTCGGTTTCAATGTGACCAATAACGTCGCCGAATATGAAGCCCTCATAGCAGGCGTATGGTTGGCAAAAAGAGTTGGCGTGAGAAATCTGAAGGCCCACAATGATTCTCAGCTGATAGTCTGAGAGATGGCGGGGGACTACGGGGCAAAAGACCAGAACTTGGCAAAGTACCATAAGCTCGCAAAAAGGCTTATCCAAGAATTTGACAGGTACAAATAGAAAACGTACCTCGGTGGGACAATATGGAGGCGGATACTTTGGCCAAATCAAAGGAGTCCATTAAAGTACTTTATCAGCCAAGCATAGCATTAATGTGCATAGCAACCTCGGGTACAGGGTGGAAAGATCCTATCAAGAAATATCTCACAACTTCAGAACTTCCCGAAGACACTCTTGAAGCTGTGAAAGTGCGAAAGCGCTCAGGTAGATACTTCCTGATCGGAGAAGGGTTGTACCGACAAGGGTATGCAAGTCCGCTACAAAGGTGTGTCAGCGAAGAGGATGTTAAGATAGTCCTCAAAGAAGTCCATGAGGGGGCCTGCGGTTCTCACATCGGGACTGATGCCCTTGCCAGAGTGCTACTCTGCCAAGGATATTTCTGGCCTACCTTAAGGAAGGATGTGAGGCAGTTTGTCCAGAAATGCGACAAGTGCCAGAGACACGCTTCCATCCAGAGACTACCCTCGGAAGTAATAACTTCGGCAAACTATCCTTGCCCCTTCGCTGTTTGGGGTATTGACCTCATTGGGCCTCTCCCAACAGCTCCAGGAGGAGTGAAGTTCTGCGTAGTCGCAGTAGACTATTTCACCAAGTGGATTGAGGCAGAGCCTTTAGCAGCAATATCGGCAAAGGACATACAAAGATTTGTCTGGAAGAACATCATATGCAGATTTGGCGTACCGAGGGTGATAGTAGCTGATAATGGTTCCCAGTTTACCGATAAAGGTTTCCAGGAATTCGCAGCCGACCTCGGGATAAAATTGCACTTCACCCCGGTTGCCCATCCTCAGAGCAATGGACAAGTTGAAGTGTCCAACAGAATGATAAAAGATGGTCTGAAAAAGAGGTTGAAGGAAGCAAAGGGAAAATGGCCAGGAGAGCTTCCGAGCGTGCTGTGGAGCTACCGAACAACTCCTAGAAGGGCCACGGGTGAGACACCCTTCTCACTCATCTTCGGCACAGAGGCCATTATCCCTGTCGAGGTCGTACAGCCATCTGTTAGAATACAGGTGTTCGACGAAGAAGGGAACAACCTCGGTTTAAGAACCAAGTTGGATATGATTGACGAGCATAGAGAGATGGCCGAGCTCAGAAGAAAAGCTTTTCAGTAGAGAGTAGCCATTGCTACAAACTTGCATGTCAAGCGTAAAGGAATCAAGAAAGGGGACCTCGTTCTCCGAAAGGCTGAATTCGAAGCCCGAAGACCATCTCATGGAGTACTTCGGGCAAATTGGGATGGACCTTATTTGGTCCTCGAGGAAGTTCGCCCAGGAGTCTATAAGCTCGGTGATACCGAAGGTGAAGAATTGAAAAATACATGGCATTCAGACTCTTTGAAAAAATTCTACACTTAGAAAAATTTTCAAGGGAAAAATTGTGCAAAAGAGGCCGAAGGAGGCGAACCGAATGTGGTTGCTTCTGAAAGTGCATGAGTGATATTGTACAATTTTTACCGAAGGTGGTCGACCAAACATAGTTGGTCCTAAAGGTACTTAACTATTTTTGCACAAATTAAGTTTCACCGAAGATGGTCGACCGAACATGGTTGGTCCCAAAGGTACTTAACTATTTTTGAAAAGCAAGTCTTCCAAAGAAGGTTGACCAAAAATGGTTGTGAAACCTTCAAAAAGACTAAGGTTGTAAATCCTTAAAGGATAATACGACTCATTGGTGAATATGGCTAAACATCGAAGGACGAAGATAATGTCCGAAGTCATACCAATCAGGGACTTGGCCAAATTTTTAGACAAAAAATGGGAAAGTTCCATTAAGTTTAAATGACAAAGTACAAAGTACAAAAAAAAAAAGAAGAAAGCCTATTGCTTGTCTTGCCCATCTTCGGGGTCTTCAACATCCTCGGCGTGATCATCTTTGGCATCATCATCCTCATCTTCGCCACCATCGTCAGCTGGAGGAGGAAGAACGGGGAGGTTGAGAAATTCAATACTCGACCATGCCAAGGATGGCCCTTCGGGGATATCAAGCGCCCGCAAGAAGGAGAGGTCAAGGTCAGGATACTGGGACAAGACTTGATGGCGAGCAAGGCAAAAACTGTCCTGAAACGAGGACTTAGTCGCCTCATCGAACTTAGCCTTCCCTTCCTTCAAATCCTCCAGATATTTCTTAAGTACTTCAACCTCCTTCTCTAGTTTCTTCTTCATCTTCTTCTTTTCCTTCTTCAGCTGATCGAACTTAGCTATAAATTCGGCATTGAGCCACAATGCCTTTGTGAGATGAGCAAGGGCATCCTCCTTCTCCTTCTGAAAGGCTTCATTTGCTGAAGTCAGCACCACCACTCTCACGCCAAGGTCTGACACTTTGGAAGAAAAGTCCTCCAAAAGCTCATTTTGGCTCTTCAGCACCTCTTCCTGAAGACTGGCTAGGTCCTCCTTCGTAATTTTGTTGAGCTCACCATACTTGATAACCAAGCCAGCAAATAGGTCCTTGGCCTTGGCCAAGTTCTCCTCCGATTGACTTTGAACCGAAGACTATTTGGTCGCCCAAGCTTGAAAATATCCATTGTACACCAAAAGCTGCAAAAGGGAGGATTTCGAATATAGGTCAAAAGCAACAAAAGCTCAAAATTTTTTTAAGTCCTTAAGGGCTAAGGTTTACCTGGGCAACATGCTTGGTCATCCTCGCGGCGAGGACCTCCTCATTCGGGCACTCCTTCGTTAGAGATTGGAAGGTAGCATTAGTCATAATGCCCTTCACCATCTGAGGGGCTATCTTTTGACTATCCTCGGGGAACAAGTTCATGTCATCTGTGAAGGTGTAGAAGGGCTCACTCGGGACCTTATCCTTCGGGATTTTTGAATCCTGAAGGGCCCTATTCTGAACATGCTCTGCCATCCACTGAGCCTGTGCTCGCTCATCTGCAAAGTGACGCCAAAGTTCAGTTATAATGTTATCCCTTAGCCATTCATCTATAAGGTCTAAAATACCAAAAAATCCCAAACCCATAGATGAATGACTAAGGGACAAACCTGGTTGGAGTTCGGGGTTCTCTTCGTCAGACTCACTGACGTCCAACACTTCAGCGGGGATGTTCTTGCCCTTACTTCTTCACCACTCATGAGCCTCTTCGGCAGACATCTCCCCCAGTGAAGTTCTTAGTGCCTCGACAACAGCATTGAGACTTAGGGGGATAGGATGGATGGCTGGCTCTAAAGGCGGGTCAGCACGCGCAGGAGTTTGGTCGAGGACCTGCACTTGATGTTATGGTTCTCATAGTGGGAAGCATGCCTGAAGAAGGTAAAGTGTTCTAAATTAAGTTTGAAACCTTAATTCGAGTTTACATAGCAAGAATAGGAAAGTTTAGCAAAGTTTAGCATGGTTCACTAAGTTCTAAGGAGGTTAAGGCACTAAATAAGGTTCAAGGGCAAAATGGTAATTTTACATCCTGAATAGCTGGGCTACGTCCCAAGTGGTTAAAATGAGTTTTTATGACTTAAATTTTAACTTTAACCCAAACTTAAAGAAATAAACAAGGATTAATCAAGAATAGTTAAGGTTACAAAAAGATGCAGACTTAATTGTAACAAGTCTAATACTTTGGTGGCTTTGGTGTTAAGCAAGGGTTATAAGAGGGTAAAGTGAGGGGAGGCAGCCATAATTCGAGTTCATCCTCTCCACCCTCATTTCTCTACCCAATTGAGCTTGGAATCAAGATTTCTTGGTGAAAGGAGAAGCCATCATAAGTATATAGGCCATTGGGAGCTCATTTCAAGTATTAAACCATGGTTTTGGAGCTTGGAAGCATGTTTTCTCCCATCCCCTATTTTTAGTACAAGGTAACCAATGTGTTCTTGATTGAATTCATGTTTATTAGTTGGTTAGGAGCTTGGGTTTTGGTTAGGAAGCAAGAATTTGATGTTTGGTGCCTATATTTTGTTTGGAACTTAGGTGGTGCTTTGTTGAACTTAGTGGATTGGAAGAGTGCTTGATTCTTGCTTGTTACTTGGAGTTGAGGTAAGGGAGTTGTGCTTTTGAGTTCAATTAATGCTATTGGAATGAGGTTGCTTGAAGAATTTGAGTAATTCTAACAATAGCATTAGTTAGAGGACAAGGTTGAATCATGGTGGACTATGAGGTTTGTGATGATTGGAATGATGTTATAAGGCATCATAGATTGGCTTGTGATGGTTGGTTATGATGTATGCAACATGTTTTACATGAATGTGAAGTTTGGAGGCTAACTAAGCATGTTTGACATGTTTGATAAGTGTCCAAAGTTCATAGTAGCAAAATCAATGAAAATTCTGCAGATTCACAGATTGGTGACGTGTCGCCAGTTTCGTGCCATTGCCTACGACGTGTCGCCAATACAAGAAAGAATCGGCAAAACGTCACCAACTGTGGCAACGCGTCATCAATATAGGAGAAAGTTGGCAGAACGTTACCAATTGTGGCGATGTGTCGTCACAGGTGTGTTGGCTGAATTTTCCAAGTTTTGCTAGGAAGGTTAAGAGGAGACCTAAGGGGGTTCTTAGGGTACCTTGGGTCTAAGCATTCTAGGGGTACTCCGAGACCTTCAAAAGTCCTTCAAGACCTAGGAGTTTTCTTGAGTTTTGTAAAGTTTTATGGTTACTTCTACCATAAGCAAGAAAACTAGGTTACTAAGGATCACAACTAAGTACCACTAGCTAAGGTGGAAGGTTTGGAACCCTTGGCGACCTAGCCGTGCCGTTAACCACAAGGTTGCAAGGTGAAACCTTAGTACACCTAGTCTACAAGGTCTTTAAGACCTAGTTACAATAGTCCCACCATAATTCCCCTATACAATATAAAGAAGGAGAGGTTCAACTGGTGATTTATCACTAGTTAGGCTGGCAAGCTCAGCTTGCTAGAGGACAAGGCTATGCCTTGTAGTTCAAGGACTAGGATGAGGAGAGGTCTCAAGGGACCTAGTTATATGTGCATATATCAGTACCCTCAAGCTGTATGAGCTCACAGCAGGATACATATGTTATCATATGTGGAGTCCTTAGTAATTTTCTTGCAGGTACAATGAAGACCCTTACTGAGAATGTTATGTTCTCACTCCCTAGTTATGTTGTGCAGATTCTGAAGTTGCTGGACCGGGTAACCGTTGAGGGTTATTGCGGTAGTTAGCTTTTGTTGGAGGTATTTCACTTGAGAATCTTTATGGTTCTAGTACTTGAGTAACTTGTTGGTCAAGTAACAATATTAACTGAGGTCTTCCTTTGGTTGCTAAGCCTAGTAGCACTTGGACCAGGATTTTTGTGACTTGCCACTGGGACTTACATCCAAGGTGGGAGTTAGTTGAAGAAGATCTTAGTTGAGGTTTGTATATATAGTACTTATAGTTGCCTCCATTGTCTATGTTTTGAGGAGTCCTAGACTCTAGGGTTGCTCTTGGGTGAGAGCATTAGTCTACTTTATGTATGAATGCTCCTACGCAGTTGTTATATGTAGTAAACCCACATAAATGTTGATTTTATAGGCTTTGGCTATTTGAACTTATTTTCTATGTAAATCTCTTGGCCAAACTAATGTTTTATGGTTTTTTCTATTCCAAGTCAAAGCATGAAGAGCATGCATCTTGCATATTCTAGGTTAATCAACTAGTATCATGGAGTTTTAATTTGCACACATATTCAGCTAGCCAATTGCAATCCACCTTGAGACCAGCTCTCACAGGTCTCCTGGGTAGAGGCCAAGGACGGCCATGTTACTTGGCCTTCAGGAAGAGGTGGAAGGGAGCCCTCCTTACTTTTCTTCGACTTCAAGGCCGAAGATGGCCTAGTTGGCACATTCTTCCTATTGGGTGCCCTCTTCTTCTACTGCTTCCCCTTATTGGCTTCACCAAGGAAGAGACTCTTGTAGAAGGCTGTAGATTTATCGCCCATCTCTGCAAAAAGAAGAACATCAATGTAAGTACGGAGAAGTTATAAAAAGGAAAGTGGGAAAAAAACTTACTCTCCACCATTGCCAAGTGCGTAAGTTCACCCCGAAGTAGCATGACCAACCATGTTACCCACTCTGGGGTAGTCCAATTATGGTGCCAAAATTGTGCATTTAAACTCCTAGGATTGGTAATGTTCTGTAGGCCATCAGAACACTACCCTTAGTGTGCATACCCAAGTGGCCCTCTTGGGCACTATGTAAACACATGCATATTGGTCCAACCATCACACAAATATTCACATTTCATGCACACCATGGCATCAAAGAAGGAAAACACTAGCACAAGTCTTAATCTTGGCTACCACACATTAGGCAATGTTGTTAAGTTTTAGTGACCAGCCACTGCACCTGTAACTTCCACTAATAAACTGTATCATTCTAGCCATGTAACCCATTTTTTTATTCGTTCCTTTATCAACTATAGACTTAGAGAAAACGAGGAATTTTATTTTACATCAATAGCCCACCTGTGGACCAAGTTATGGATTTTTGAAGTTAGTTACAAAATTCTGACCAAATAAACAGTAATTTAGCCAACTTTGCAATGTCATATCTTTGGCTACAGGGCTCCAAATTCATAAATTCCAAATTTCAGTTCAACCTATAGATTTTATCAAGGTGTGGTAAAAATTTCATATAAATATTCCTTCTACACAGGGAGATAGAGAACTTTAAGTGCAGAGTCAAAATTCTGGTCACTCTATAATCATTTTGCCCATACAAAATTTCATAGGTGTGCAAACACTTCATTCACAAGGGCAAAGCACTCCAAGGCTACCCCATATATGTCCATTACACATAGGAAATACATTCCCTTGCATTTAACAACTTTATGTGGCCAAAACAGAATTTACAAGTAAGCAGCCCATCATTCACACTTAGGCAGCTTTGCACCACATCACTTACATAGCCAAAACATTACTCAAATGTTCACATACTTGTCTCATTTTACATACACTACATGTACATGCATACATGCACTAAAAAATGGTCTTAACTCAGCTAAATATGCACCCTAGGTTACAGGAGGTCCTGAGACACAATGGACTCCAAAAACAGGATGCTGGACAGCTGCTGCACAACACAATAAGTACCACCATTAAAAATACCAAATGTGCTCCTAAAATCACCAAAATTTCCAGATCATAACTAGACATATGGAAGTTCATGTACCTGAAATTTCAGATTAAAAATCAAACCAAAAAGGTTAGTTTGATGGTGATCTTTCTGCTGGACCTGAAATGACAGAATTGAGGGGAGTAAGTTTCATTGAGAAACTTAGTAAGGGTAACACTTGGATTCAGTAGGCAATGTGACCCTCATTAAAACCTGCATCCAAAGACACTAAAACACAAAAAACCACAATGCATATATACAAGATATAGCAACCAAATGCAGCAGCCATTCACAACAAACAAACACATGAAATGCAGCAACAACAATAACCATAGGTTAGTCCGTAAAACATGCAATAAACTTAAATAAATCACTATGGCAGCCCTCCTCAAGCTAATGCTTGGCCTTAGGAGGATTTTAACAGTAGTTAGTACTAACTTTGGGCTCTAGAAACCCTCACTTTACTGCCATCTTTAGCATGGTAACACTAAGGCCGAAACCTTGCCATGCTTCTTTCCCTTTAACCCATACTTGGTTCCTGGAGCTTTTTGCTCTCTTCCAAGCATGGTCTTAGCTTCATGGATGTTTGGAAATACAGTAAACAATCCAGGAAACTTTAGAAAACTCTTATTTCACTGCCATCTTTGTACACTTGACAGTAGGTCACAAAACCTTCAAAAAGTGCACTCCCCTCACTAAGCCTGGTTCATCAAGCTCATGGCTCTCTTCCAAGCTAAGCCCCTAGCTCCATGGATGTTTGAAAATTGCAAAAAACAGTCCATGAGAGCAAGAGAACCCTTACCTTGAGTGTATGTTGAAATTGGAGCTTGATCCTAGGTGCACCCATGTATTAGCACCACATAGCTTCCAATTGCTCTTTCTTGCTTTCTTTTACCTTCAATTTTAATCTTGGAGGTATGGTGGCTGTGGAAGAAATGTGGGGGTGGAGATGCTATGTTTTTTCTGCTGGAAGAGACCAAATGTTGGAGATAAAAACAATGATAACCACTTATAAAGACTTTAATGCACAAAACACACTTAATAGCCTTAATTAAGCTTTATGTCATTTTCCTTGCTACCAGACCATGGTTTCTTAGTCTTCATTTCTTGGCCCACATTTAACTTTCCTGCCATGCTTTGCCCAGCCATCCCTTAAGTCGGATAAGTGATTTAGCCACTTAAATGGCCTTAAATGAGCTTAAGGGCACAAAAGACACTTAACAAGCTTAACCTTACTTTATGTCATTTTCCTTCTCATTAATTATGGTCTCCTTGTCTTAAACTCATTGGTACAGATGTGCCCACCATTGTTGACTAATTATCAAGCCTTGGCTGCCTCCCCCATGGTGGGAAAACTCCAAATTGCTCTATTTGACTTAAGTAAAAAATGTACACATCATAAGGCTTACACTAGGATACTTAGGTCCTTTATGCCTTTTTGTGTTTTCTTTGTCTTTAGTTGTCTTCCATGAGCAATTTGGTCCTCCAATAGCACTTTCATACCATTCATATCCTTCTCATAACTCTCAAAATCTCTTTCTTGAGAGTTTTACAATTGAGTGCCCAACTTTTCAAAACCTTACAAAAAAGTCATTATGACACACTTGTAATTCTTCCATTTTGTGAGGTGGTAACAAACAACGACTTCTTTCCATCCACAGCCGGTTTCAGCATGTTCAAGTCAGTAAGGTGCTCTTTGATATCCCCTAGTTCCCGAAGTACTTCTTCGGTCATGAAGCTCCACCTAATGGGGAAAGGGTAAAGAGAATGCGGGGGAACCTCGGCATCCTAGTCCGCAACAACATGAATACGGCTATCAAACTCCTCAAATTGGGACTCCAATTCTAAAGTTAATAGCTTCCTTGGGTCTACTACGTCAATGGCTAAGGTACCTAAAGCCCATTGAGCAGGAAGATCTGCCCACTTCTTATCAATCCCCTTGAAGAAGTACTTCTTCTGCCAACCTCACCAACTGTCTTTTGTCTAGAAAGTAAAAGTAAACTTCTTGCTCTCGACTCCTCGAGAGAATAAGAAGTAGAATCCACCCTTTGGGACGAGATGGAGTTTGTAATATTGCATGAAAAAGATGAAGTGGGGCTTTATATTGAAGACCCCACACATGCAAAGAAAAGCGTTAAAGTAAGAGTAGGAGTTCGGAGGAAGTTGGTTGACGGCTATGCCATGGATTTGGCAAAAGTCGCAAACCATTTTTTGTGGAGGACATCGAAGACCCGTATTCAGTTGTGCCCTGAAGACGGTAACCTTGTCATGACAAGGAAGGTAGCTTGGCATAGCAGGTCCGGGAAGACGGGTGATGATAGCGTACAAGGGAAGGAAAAATTTGGCTGACCACTTCTTCAACTCTTCCAAAGTGGCGCAGCATAGGTGAGAGTTAAGAGGAAGCCAACTCTCGAGAACGGGTTTTGCTAAGACTTGCCTAGAAGACATATTTGGGGGTGAAGGTACTAACCTTGGAAAAATGAGATAAAAAACAAACGAAGAAGGAAGAGGAAGAACTACTTCAGAAACAAGCCCACCTAGTTTGGGAGGAAAGGAGATTCGGGAGAACGCTGTAAAAGTTGTCGGAAATCACTCTGCCGCTAGCATCGCCATGAAAGAGAGCTAAAAAGGTGAGTGGAAATTCATGAGTGAAGGAACTGTAAATAGAAGAGTGAGGAAACACTTGACGGCAAAGGCCTTATATAGATCGAAGGAGGCAGGCAAAGCATCGCCATAATGACCCTTTGTAAGCGAAAGGACGTAACCGACATAATGGACGCAACTGATCGCCACTAACTCGATGACACGTGCTACATGATGCAAAAATCGAGGGCATGCCTACTGACACTAGCAAGCTTGTACTGCCTAGCCCGAAGTGACGTGACTATCTAGATAGATAGGAACAGTTCACTAATAGAAGGCAGGAATATTAAACATTGAAGAAATTATGGCCCCTCACCTCCGAAAATGCGACTTCGGCTGCAAGACACGAAAAAGCTCCTTCGACTCCGAAGGTGTGACCTCGCTGAAAGAATAAGAGGCTGGCTTTGAACAACGTCCTTGTCAAGGGCTCAAAACTTAGTACGAAGACTCTTGGAGAACGCCGAGAATACAACTTTGGCAAAAAAATGAAGTCTTTGCCTGAAGAGCCAGCAAGAGTAAGGTCTCTTGGCGAAAGTACTGCTTCAGCTGCTAACATTGAAGATATAACTTCAGCTTGTCCAAAGGGGGCATGTGATAGCCGAAGGACTATCGCCCCCGATATCTCCTAGTCGGGTAACCTGACACCACCGTCGATGGGAGCTTAGCCCTAACCTCAAGGCATTCTCAACATCACCCTCAGAAAGGAACATAACTAACTTCGGGAAAAGGTGTCTTCACCACCCTCGGATTTTTGAAGCTATTGACATAAAAAATGTAGATCTGCCATCCTCGACAGAGGAAAAAGTCTCCCGAAGGTAACCCATTCCTCCTAAGGGCCATACCCGATAGCCCTTAGGGGGGGAATTCTCTGCCTGCAGGGGTCTCACACCCCGAAGGGGTTTTATGGAGATATGACAAAAATGATTAAGGAGCCTCTGACAAAGAGACCTTACACACACCCCTGCCCTCTAGCCAGAACGGCCTACAGCTAGCTGGAGATGCCTACCTCCTAAGAAACTGATCGGATCTGGCCGAACACATGTCATGATTTGGACAAGCTGTGTCAAACAGCCTCCTCCCTCCACCCTCCTATAAATACTTAGGGGGGACCTTGGTAAGGACACATGACTCTCTTTATTCTCTGCTCTTTGCTCTTTACTACCACTCTCACGAATACTAACTTGGGCGTCAGAGGCTCCTCCCTAAGAAACACACTTCGGGGAGCTCCTAACCCTTGTTCTTCTAAACTCTTTAGATACTCTCGCACCGAAAGTCCTCTTTATGGGCCAACATGTCATTCAATATGGAGAAGTGAATTAATGTAGGATTAGTGGTTGTGTTTGTTGGTAAGAAGGAGTTAATATAGGGAATGAAGGTAAATTAAACCATCTGATAACCACATTTCACAGTACTTTTAAGATTTTTCATATTTTTTTCGTGGCTAATTGAACATTAAAAAATGCTGATATGCTCGGTTTTTCATTATTTTTAATCACTTTTTAGGAATTTTATCAATTATTTTTTCTGTTTATCGCCTTTTTTTTACTATAAATTGCTTTTTTTTTGTTTCATTAAATCGTTATCACCTTTAAAATAATATTATGGATTTTTTAAAAAATTTACCACTTTTTAAATTTTATCCAGTTTTAAAAATTTCTCATGTTTTAAATAATATTATCACCTTTTTTTAAAAATTTTATTGCATTTTCATAATTTTTATCGCCTTTTACTAAATTTAATAGATTTTAAATTTTATCCCTTTTTAAAATGTTTTAAATAATGTTATCACCTTTCTAAAAAAAAAATTCACATTTACATAAATTTTAGCGTCTTTTCCTAAAATTTTATCATTTTTAAAAAATATTTATAATTTTTTTTTAAATTTTTATCATTTTTTACGCTTTTTTCAAGTTTTAATCATTTTCTAAAACTATTGTCACCTTTTATAGGTGTTTATTTCTTTTTCATATCTTTAAGGGTTAATGGCAACTTCCCCCTATGGTTTGATGTAACTTACACTTTAACCCCTGATCTTTAAAAACTAATACTTTACCCCGATTTCATTTATAGTGTTTTACAACAACTCCTGGCATCCAAAATTAAAACATCTAACAACTAAATCTCATTTATTTGAAGATTTTTCATATTTGTTTCATAGTTAATTTAGCTTAAAAAATATTAAAATGATTTTATACAAAAAAAATCGATATACAGGAATGAATAAGTCAACTACGAATTTAGTGGGTACTTTTCTGGGGAATGTGGTTTAGAAAGTGGCCTCTAAATACATACAAGCGGTATACATTTTGGGTATAGTGGTTAAAAAACTGGCCCCTAACCGTGTACCAGCGATTTCGACTCAGGCCCCTAAGGTTTCGACACATACACACACATACACACAAACACATGTTTCTAGATTTTATATGTATACTTCTAGATTTTTTTTCTAAAGTGCAAATATATATATATGCTTCTATGTTTTATATGTTTTTTTTTGTGAAGATAATGAATATATATGTATGCTTTTGGGTTTTACATGCATGCTTCATAATTTTATTTTGTTGAAGATCAGGATTTTGTTTTGTATGTATGTTTATGGGTCTTAAATGTTTACTTTTGGGTTTGTTTGAGTTTTGATAGTATATGGAACTAGAAATTTATTGTACGAAATTGAGTTACTATTGTATGTTATTATATACTCCCTCCGTCCCAATTTACTTGAAATGTTTCTCTGGGTATGGAGATTAAGGTGTATGTAATTTGTGTTATTTTTTTATGTAGTGAAAGTTTAAAGAATGATGAAAAAAGAAAAGATTCTTTTTTGGATTTTGTGTAGTGAGAGATTGAGTGGAGATTAAAAAAAGTCTTTATTGGGTTTTGTATAAAAGTATAATTTAATTGTTTAAATTTTTCCAACAGAGGAAACGTGTCAACGTTTTGGGACAACCCAAAAAGGAATACATTTTAAGTAAATTGGGATGGAGGGAGTATATAGTAAGAAACTGTGACACTATCATATGAAACTGGTTATCTTTGTACAAAATAAGGTTCTCCAGAAACTAGTTATCCATATATGTATGAAACTGTGTTTCACTACTAAAAATTAGGGAGTTTCCATTGCGTTTATTTCCAACAGCCTAGCTGTTGGAAAATACCAACGCAATAAGCTGTTGGTAATAAGGAAAAGTTGTTTCCAACGACTAAGCTGTTGGAAAAAAAATTACCTACTCGCCCCAATACTGTCCTAATTTGATGAGTGGGAAAAAAAAGGAAAAGAAATTTGAATTTGGGATTAAAAGGGTAGGGAAAATTTTAAAAGTCCAAGTTTACCGCCAGCTAGTTTAGTGGTACGGTGCCTTTTGATTATTTTTTTTCCAACGGCTTAGCTGTTGGAAAGGTGAAATTAAATAGCCCCCCTTTTCCTGCCATTCGTGTCTGCCTCTGTTCTTCTTTCTCGCTCCCTTTCTTTCACACTCACACACACAGCATAGGAGCTCTGCAAATTGGCCATTTCCACACACTTGGGCTACTACATTCTCACTTCTTTAGTTGGTTTTCGTAGATCTGGTGGCTAATCTCCAACTCCTGTAAGTATTTTCATTTTTTGGGGGTTTTTTTGTGCTACTATTTGTGTTTTTTTGTTTTAATATGTGTTTGAGTTTTTGGCTACAATGACTACAACTTCTTAGTTGCTCTGATAGATTCGAAGCGTTCCTATGAATTTTGGAGGTTTCTTGTGCAATTTTGAAGGAAGTTCTTGAAGGTTTTTATTTTTTCTTTTTTTTTTTTAATTTTATTGAAAAAAATCCAAAAATTGTAGGGTTTTTGGGTTGTGAATTGTATGATATTTTTGTGATTTGTTAATGTTGATGGTTGTAATTGAAGTTTTGGGTTCACCCATTCATATATTCAATTTGATGAATTTTTTTTCATTTTTTTTAATTTTAGAAATTAATATAACATAATCATTTTGTTAGGTTTAATTAAGTAAAATTTGTTTTTGAACCTACAGTGATGGTTATGGAGATTATATATGGTATATGTCAAAATATTGTAATCCATGATAATT
Organism: Aquilaria sinensis; assembly: GCA_005392925.1. Taxonomy (NCBI): domain Eukaryota; kingdom Viridiplantae; phylum Streptophyta; class Magnoliopsida; order Malvales; family Thymelaeaceae; genus Aquilaria; species Aquilaria sinensis. Next base: position 53,964 of record SMDT01001498.1, on the reverse strand, counting down.
AAATACAGTTTTGTAATTTAATTAATTTCAGAAATTAATAGAAAATTAGAAATTGTTAGGTGTAATTAACTTTGCTTGGTCGGGATCAATATTTATGTGCATATATAGTTATCAGCCAAGTTTTATTGAATGAAATACATTTTCCCATGAATTGTTTTTTAATTTTTTAATTCCATCAATTAATAAAAAAATTTTATATAATGTTTAGGTATAATGGACTGAAATTTATTTTTGAAACAGGTTTGATGGTATTGGAGAATATATTTATAATATATGATATATGCAAAAAAAATTCTAATCCATGATAATTCAATAATATTTATGTGCATGTATGAAAAAAGAATTATATAAATTCTAATTCATGATAATTCATTAATTTCATAAATTAATAGAAAATTGGAATTGGTTAGGTGCATGTAATTAACCTTGCTTGCATGATTGGGCTTACTATTTATGTGCATATTTATCTATCAAGCAAGTGTTGAAATAAAAATATCTTTGGTTGAATTTGTATATTAATTTTGTTTATTTCAGAAGTTAATAGAAATGTAGTATTCTATTAGGTATAATTAACTAAAATTGCTTTTTTAATTAAGTTTGATGGGTTAATAAAAGCCAGCCATAATTATTAAAGGCACACATTTATTTTATCAATAAATAAAAAATATATTCTCATTTAAAGAAATGGGGCTAAATAGGAACTCCATAACTAACTTTTATCAGGAACAAAGATATTTTTTCAATGGGTTAAAAAAAATAAGTATATGTTGTCATGGATGTGTTTTATATGTTTACCAACATATTTACTTTATAATGAAGTCAAGTCATAGTTGGATGTACTGTAATCTTTTGTTGCTGGGCCGAACGGGTTATATAGAGGAGTGGGAGTCTAGGGTTGAAGAATTTATATCATTCACTGTCGCTCACCCTGAAAACATGAGTGGTAGCAACATTCGTTGTCCTTGTCGGAAATGTAAGAATTTATAGTTTAGATTGTGTGACAATGTTAGAGTTCATCTTTACAAGTGGGGGTTCATGCCTTTTTACTTGAACTGGACGGCTCAGGAAGAGCCATTTAATGAAGCATCGGATACAGATAGAGAAGTGGGTGGATTTGATTACTTTGATTAGGGTTCTTCAAGCAATCCGTATGAAAGGATGGTATTGGACGCCATTGGGCCTAATTACCATCAAAGTCCTCCTCACATGGATGAGCAGCCCAATGAAAGTGCTCAACGTTTCTTCGACCTGTTGAATTCTGCCTTAACTCCTCTATGGGATGGGTGTCAAAATCATTCTGAATTATCTGCTGCTGTCCGTCTGTTGAACATTAAGTCTGAGTATCACATGTCACGGGCCTATTATGATGGCATTGCCTAATTGATGAAAGAAACGCTACTTGTAAATAGTAAGATGCCAACTAACTGGTATGAAACCAAAAAATTAGTTTCATAGTTGGGTTTATGTCACATTAAGATAGATGCCTGTGTTAATGATTGCATGTTGTTCTGGAAAGAAGAAAGTAATTTTTGAAGCTGTAAGTTTTGTGGTGCTGAAAGGTACAAGCTAAAAAAGGGTGATAGGGGTAAAGATCGTCCATGGAAGACCATGCATCATTTACCACTAATCCCGTGTCTCCAACACCTATTTGCTTCAATTTCGACAGTAGAGCAAATGTGGTGGCACAAGGAGCAACGATCAAACCTTGGTGATCTAAAACATCCATCTGATGATAAAGCATGGAAGCATTTTGATCGCATCTACCCATGGCTTGCTTCCGAACTGCGAAATATACAATTGGGTTTATGTGCCGACGGATTTGCCCGTTTTGGACCCTCTAGAAAACAGTACTCATGCTGGCCAGTTATAGTCATTCCATATAATTTGCCTCCATGGATGTGCATGACAAAACCCTACATGTTCCTTTCATTGTTGATTCTAGGTCCACACAGCCCTCGTAACCATATTGATGTTTATTTAGAACCTCTAATAGAAGAAATAAACCATTTGTGGGACGAGGGCGTCCAAACATGGGAGGTGTCATTGAAATAAAATTTCGTCCTTCAAGTTGCACTAATGTGGACCATAAATGATTTCCCAGCTGATGGCGACGGGGGCCATCATCAATAGTAAATCCACTGTGTGTCGTGATAAGTGCAGCAGGGGGTTTCCGGGGAGGTAGGCGAGTCCAGAGAGGAGGTGCTCTATGTGGACCGTGTACCATGACCGGCAGCAGTTACTTCCCGCGAAGGGGTGAAGTCGGAGAGTGCTTCCGGTGTGGGGGAGTGCCTGAAGCGGAGACTCCTTAGGAGGGCCTGCCTGAAATACTCAGAAAACAGGGGTTAGGAGGTCCCCAGAGTCTTTTTCCAGGGAGGAGCCTCCGATGCCTAAGTCAGTACTCCGGAGAGGTGAAGAGAGAGGGAGAGCAGTAAGCACCAGAGACTCTTGCCTGCTGTATTCTCTTTTTGGCCTTTAGGGGAGGAGGAGCGAGAGAAGAGAGCCCCCCTTTCCGTGACCATTTTTCCTGTATGTATAAGTGGGGGTGAGGCCTTCGGATGGTGACACGTGTATGGACGGATGCCATCCATAGCTCTGGGTGTGGGGTCCCCTAGCCTCCTGCAGGCTCCTCGGGCCACGAGCTGCGTCAGGCGCAGCCCTACGTGACAGAACGTAGGTAGGGGCGGCGTGCCAGAGTGCATATGAGGGCGGCGTGCAGGGTGTACGGGCGTGATGTCAGAGACTCCTTGATGGTGACTACTGTTCCTCCGAAGTCCCTTTGATGGACGTTTCCCTTTGTGGTGAGGGGCTTTTCCTGGAGTCATACCGTTACTTCGGGATGTTCCCTGGCCTCGAAGCTGGTCCTTCGGGGGGCTTTTTCCCGCAGAAGGTAGCTAGTTCTTCTCCCCCGAAGCTTGGTTCGGTCGCCTTCAGGAGGGGGTGATCCGCCAGTCTCCTGAGGTCAGTATTGGCGGGTTACCAAGGTCATGCACCTCAGGTATCTGACTCCCTCTTTTCCGAGGTTCCCAGGTGGTTGGGGTGATAGCACTTCGGCTATCACCAGCTTATGGCATGCTTTCAGGATGGATGACGCATGGTTGGTTGTCTTGCCCAATTTGTATGGAGCAATGTAAGTCTTTCCAACTTCAGTTTGGCAGGGTAACTTGATACTTCGACTGTCACAGGCAATTTCTACCAACTGGCTACCCCTATCGAAGAAATAAGGTAAAATTTAGGAAGGGCAAGTCAGAGAATTCATTAACACTTGAGCATTTGTCAGGTGAGGCCATATTTGAACGAATTTCCTTCCTTTCACTAATTTCTATGGATGGGCCACAACATCAGCCTTGTGACTATGGGAAATCTCATAATTGGACTAAGTGGAGCATTTTCTGGGAGCTACCTTATTGGGGGACAAACTTAATCCGCCATAATCTGGATGTCATGCATATTGAGAAAAACGTGTTTGAGAATATCTGGAATACTGTTATGGATATAAAGAACAAAACAAAAGATAATGTTAAGGCACGGAAGGACATCAAGATTTGTTGTAATTGATTGGACTTAAACATGGTTCCTCTGGAGGATGGTTGTTTATTCAAACCCAAGGCCCGGTTCACATTTGATGTTAACCAAAGGCAAGATGTTCTCACTTGGGTTAAATCTCTAAGACTCCTAGATGGGTATGCCTCCAATCTTTCCAGATGTGTTGATAGTTCTAGTAACACTATGTACGGCATGAAGAGTCATGATTGTCATGTGATAATGCAACGACTTCTCCCCATTGCCTTTCAGGGGTTTCTTGAGAATATATGAAAACCATTAACTGAGTTAAGCCTATTTTTTAGAGACTTGTGCTCTTTAGAGTTGGATGCTAATCACTTGTGATGGCCAGGGGCCTCATCGTTCAGAGTCATGGTGACTGGAGGAGAGACTTCTGGGAGGAAGAACGCTTGGTGGATTGGATCGCCCAAAGGAGAGTGCCTGAAAGCTAAGAAACAAAGGCTTAGGAGGTCCCCGGAGTGTTTTTCCGGGGGGGAGCCTCCGACGCCCAAGTCAGTGGTGGCTGAGAGAAAGGCAGAGAAAATAGCACAAAGGGCTGAGGAGTCTCGCCTGGTAATTTTCTCAGAGTGTGGGAGCAGTGTTTTGCCAACCAGCTTCCTGCCAAGTATTAATTCCTGGTATTTATAGGAGTGCCTAGCCCGTTCAGATCGCGACACGTGTTCGGTCGGATGTTCCTGAATTTCTGGGCGTAGGAGACAGATAGCTGTTAGCAGGTTGCCTTGAGCCATGTGCTGAGACGGGCCATGATGTGATTCTGATGGCGTCAGCGTGGCAGTGCGCCTTTTGAGGCCGATTGTGGCGTCTACGAATGGATGTGTCAGAGGCTTCCTTAAATGCTTCCATAAATGCTCCTGCCGTACTCCCGAGGTCCCTGGGTGAGGTCGTCCTTAGGTACGGACAGAGCCTCTTCGGGAAACAAGCCCTCAGTTCGGGGGTTCCCAGTTTCAGGGAGTTCCGCCTTCGGGGATATCATGTTCGGCTCGCTATGTCTGGTGCCGCTTTTCCGAAGGCGATCTGTTCACAACCTTGGGGGGGCGAGTAGTGTCCTCGGGCTTTCCTGGCGTGCCGGGCTCGGAGCTCTTCGGCTATTTCCCGAGGTGCATGATCACACCTTTTCTCGGGTAGCGCCAGCTTCTTCTGGCCATTCTTGTGGCAGGGAGTTCGGCCAGATAGAGGCGATAGCGTTTGGCTATCACATGCCCCCCCTTTGGAAAGCCGAAGTGAAGACTTCGGTTTTGCATCTCTTTCCGAGGTTGTTTATGGGAGTCTCTTTGGAAGCATAACCTGTTCCGAGGATGCGCCTTTTGCCCGAAGATCATGGGCTCTTCGGCCTTGGCCTGTTCTTTGGTGTCTTCGAGGCGGAGCCTGTGCCGAAGATACACCTCTTGCCCGAAGGTCATGGGCTGTTCGGCCATAGCCTGTCTCTTGGCGTCCTCGAGTTGGCCTGCTCTTTGTTTCTGCAGGTCTGTTTGGCCAAGCATGTCAGTCTGAGTGGCGCGTCCCAGTTTTCCAGGGATGTTAGAAGACACGTCCCAGTTTTCAAGGGACGTTTGGAGGATGTGTCCCCCATTTTTGTGCAGCGGTTGACACGTGGCGCTTTGCCATTGGAGGAGAGTCGCGTCGGTTACAGAGGGCGCGCCTTTTCAGGTGCAGAGAGCAGTTACGGCGACGGTTCGCCTCCAAAGGGTACTTATGACGATGTTTCGGTTACCCACCTCTGGCTTTATAAATAGCCCATTCCATCATAAGTTCCTTTTGCTTTTTCTTCTGCTCTTTTCTCTGCTTTGCCCCTGTTCTTGCACTTTCTTGCTTTCTGTGGCGGAGCTACCTTAATCAGAGCTTTTTTCCAGCCAACTTTCACGACGGCGTCCTCAGATTTTGGCAAATCTTTCGGTGGGTTTTTGTTTTCCAGTGCGTTTTGATCCCTCTGTTCTTTTGAGTTTTTCTCTGGAAACTGTTTTCTTCCGTTTTCAAACTCGTTTTCATGTCGAAAATGCCCATTCCTGAGAGCTGGCAGCCTCTTTTAGCCCATCCTTGTTGCACCACCCCTGCAAAGTTAGAGAGGTGGAAGAAAAAATTCTTTCTTCCCTCTTACGCCATTACTAGGCTGCCTCGTTCTAGCCATTATGCTTTTTCAAACCATAGTAAGGAGGTTACCATTTTCCGAGCCCAGCTGAAGGCCGGTCTTCGGTATCCTCCCCCGAAGATGGTGTGCGAGTTCTGCCAATTTCATGGCATTGCTGTGAACCAGCTTCCCCCGAACTCGTTCTGCTATTTTAACGCCTACCTCTGCATGTGTGGCGTCTTCGGGATAGAACCCCATTTTATAATCTTTATGCAGTACTACAAGCTCTCTGTGGTCCCGAAGGGTGGCTTCTATTTCATGCTACCTCGGGGATCCGGGAGCAAGAAATTCATGTTCACCTTCGCCACTAAGGATAGCTGGCGGGGGTGGCAACAGAAGTTCTTCTTCCTGAAGATGGACGAGGCCTGGTCGTACGTTCCGACCAAATGGGCTCAGGGAACACTGGATGTGGACGTTGTTGATCCGAGGATGCTGCTGACCCCAGAGTTGGCTCCCGTGTTCGCGGATTTCGACGCCCGCATTCGGGCTGTCTCTGACTGGGATCCCGAGGTCGCTCCGTGCGCCCTTTACCCTTTTCCAATCAACTGGAAGTTGATGACCGAAGAGGTCCTTCTGGAATTAAAGGTGGTAAAGGAGCACAAGACTGACCTCAAGATGCCAGCTCCTGCCATCGCCGGGAAGGATTCCTGGTTGGTCAAGCTTCTTAAGGAGGAGATTTCTTTCGAAACGCTTGTCGAAAGTGAGTCATCTTCTACTCCTTTGCTGTTTTTTCCTCGGACTTACGCTGATGTTTCTCTCCTTTTTCAGAGATGGGCGACGGGACTGCCGCCTATTACAAGTCCCTTTTCTCCGGCCAAGTGGAGAAGGGGGAGTAGACAAAGAAGGTGGCTTCCCGAAGGCGAAAGTCCGTTGGTGCTGGTCCCTCGTCTAAACGGGCGAAGAAGACTGTTATTTCTTCCCATTTGGAAAGTATTAGGGAGGGAAACGAGGACGCCGAGGTTGCTGTCACTTCGCCGCCTGATGATTCGGCCGAGGTCCCCTGCTCAGGTTCCTCTAGAAGAAATTCCCGAGGAGACTGCTGAGGAGCCTGGGACAGCCGAGATTCCGGCGCCTGAGACTGCTGCTTCCGAGGTCCCTTCAACCGACGTCCCTCCTCAAAGTCCTACTGCGTCGCAGGCCCTCCTTGATGTAGTGGTAGAAGTACCTTCTGCCGAGGAGCGGCGCAAGCAGAAGGGCAAGGGCATTTCGACCGAGGAGGCCGAGGACTCCGAGGACGTTGTTGTCGAGGTTCCACCAGGTTTGTTTCCAGACAAAGTGTACTTCCTTTGTTTTTTCTGGAATTGCCTTTGTCTCTGACCTGTTTTTCTTTTTCGCCCTGCAGGGGAGTTACTTACCCCGAACTGGGCGGCCGAACACGCGGAGGCGAGGGCCCGTCGCGACGCCAAAGTCCCGCAAGGGAAGATACCAAAGGAGCCTTTCTGGACATTCACGGAGGACATGAACTTGTACTCCGAGGACTGTCCTGAAATGGTGAAGCAGATTTCGAAGGGGGTGCTCACCGAGGCCTCCTTCAAGGCTATAGCGGCGGCCCATCTAGGGGATAACACCCTTGCCGCAAAGATCACCGAGCATGCTGCTCAGGTATATCCTTCACAGCTCTTCCCCTTCAATTTTTTCCTAAGTGTTTGGCTCTTACTGACCTTGCGTTTTATCTTCTTTGCAGCTGCTGGGGTACGCCGGCTTTCTCCGAGTTCGGGTAGCCAGGCAGACGGCATTCCGAGCTTCGGCCTTAGAGGCCCTAGAAAAGGCGAAAGCGACGTGCTCGGAATTGACCGCCAAGAACCAGCAGCTGGCAGATGCTGCGAAGGAGGAAGCTGCCACCCTTCGGGAGGAGTTCCGAAAGGAGAAGGAAGTTTTGATGGCGGACTCCTCCCTGAAGATTGCCGACCTCCGCAATCATGTGGCGGGGCTGCGTGCTGCAAACCAAGACCTTCTCCAAGACAAGGCAAAGAAAGAGAATATCATAGTCACGCTCTTGTCTGAGAAGAAAGCCCTTCAAGCCGAGGTCCAGTCTTTGAAGGAGGTGCCAAAGGGGGAGGAGCGGATAAAGGTGCTGGAAGAGGAGGTCGGGGATCTGAAGGACGAGCTTGACGACCTTGAGCTTAAGAAGAACAAGTCTGATCAAATGAACAAGGTCGCGTTTCAGGACGGCTTCTGTCTCGTTCGGCACCAGGTTCTCCAGAGGTTCCCAGGTCTGGACCTCTCTTTTCTAGAGGGTCTAAACATTCCTGGAGGACCTCGGTGGAAATGGTCCAAGATCGAACATCTGAAGCTTCCTCCTTCAATTCCAGCGCCAAAGGTGGTGGAAAAGGGCGGGCAAGCGAGTGGGTCTCGGGACGCCGCGAACCCTTAGGCTATTTTAGGGCCCCTTTTCCTTCCCTTCTATTTTGTATTCCTTCTTCGGGCACTTCTTTATTGTAAAGCAGCTTTGCTCTTAATGAAGATTTTTTGGCTAAGTGTTTCTTCAAGTTTCTTTATTTCCATTGTCCCGAACACGTTCGCTCAAGAGACTTCGGAAAACCTGCAATCAAAGAAACTTTTTTACCTTCCTTTGTCCGAGCCTGTTCGCTCCAGAGGCTTTTTGGAAAGTCTGAAAAATTTGACTAAGTCTTTTTGCAGGCTTTTGCATTTCCAATTTTGTCCCGAACATGATTGCTCAAGGGACTTCGGAAAACCTTCAGTCAAATTTTTGTTTTTCCAGGTGTCCCGAGCATGTTTGCTCAAGGGACTTCGGAAAACCTTCCGCGAGATTTTTCACTTCCCATTTTTCCCGAGCACGTTGGCTCAAGGGACTTCGGAAAACTGTCTCTGCGCTTATTTCGGCGAGTATTTTTCGACTTCCCCATTTTCCCGAGCACGTTCGCTCAAGGGAGCTCAGGAAATTATCTCTGCGCTGGCTACGGCGAGTACTTCTGCGATATTTTTGTTTTCCATCTTTCCCGAGCGTGGCGGCTCAAGGGACTTCGGAAAGCCATATCTGCGCTTTTTCGTGGCGAGCGCGGAATTCTGTCTTGGACAATTTGGTATACGCGGAATTCTGCTTTGCACAATTTTGGATACTTAAGAACTTTCCTTAAGAGCATTCTGTACTTACAATTTCTTGTACAATATATCTCTTCCGCTCAACCTTAGGCGTAGAATTTTTTCAAGGCGTCTGAGTGCCAAGTATTTTTCAATTCTACGCCTTCGGCATCGCCAAGTTTGTACACGCCTTTTCGTACTTCGGCGAGAACCAAATAAGGTCCTTCCCAGTTTGCGCGAAGTACTCCGTGGGACGGCTTTCGGGGTGCAAAGTCAGCCTTTCGGAGAACGAGGTCTCCCTTCTTGATCTCTTTTGGCCTGGCCCGTAAGTTTACAGCCGCGGCCACTCTTTGCTGAAAAGCTTTTCTTCTCAGCTCGGCTATTTCTCTGTGTTCGCCGACGAGGTCGAGCTTGGTTCTGAGGCTGTGGTCGTTTCCACCTTCATCAAATATTTGTACCCGTATTGATGGTCTGACTATCTCGACTGGGATAATGGCCTCTGTCCCGAAGACTAGTGAAAAGGGAGTTTCCCCTGTGGCCCTTCGGGGCGTCGTTCGGTAGCTCCACAATACGCTTTGGAGTTCTCCTGGCCATTTCCCTTTTGCTTCTCCCAGTCTCTTTTTCAGGCCATCTTTTATGGTCCTGTTCGATACTTCCACCTGCCCGTTACTTTGGGGGTGAGCTACTGGGGCGAAGTGCATCTTTATTCCGAGGTCGCTGATAAATTCCTGGAATCCTTTGTCTATGAATTGGGATCCATTATCAGCTACTAGTACCCTCGGTATGCCAAATCTGCATACAATGTTCTTCCATACGAACTTCTGCACTTCTTTTGCCGAGATAGTTGCTAGTGGTTCTGCCTCCACCCACTTTGAGAAATAGTCCACTGCTACCACGCAGAATTTCACGCCTCCGGGTGCTGTGGGGAGTGGCCCAATAAGGTCTATACCCCAGACTGCGAAGGGCCAAGGATAGTCTGCCGAAGTTATCATTTCCGAGGGTGTCCTCTGGATTTTCGCGTGTCTCTGGCAGCTACCACATTTCCGGACGAACTGTCTTGCGTCCTTTCTCAGGGTAGGCCAGAAGTATCCTTGGCGGAAGTATCACTGCTGCAAGGGCATCAGTTCCAATGTGTGAACCACACATGCCTTCGTGAACTTCTTCAAGGACCATTTCAGTATCCTCTTCATTCACACATCTTTGCAGCGGGTTCGCATATCCCTACCGGTATAACTCTTCGCCAATCAGGAAGAATCTTCCGGAGTGTCTTCGCAGTCTTACAGCATCGCCGGGGTCTTCGGGGAGCAAATTCTCTGCGAGGTATCTTTTTATTGGATCTTTCCACCCTGTTCCCGAGGTCATCATGCTCAGCACTGAGATGCTCGGATGGTCTAGCACCTCGGTATATGTTTTCGACTTTGCCAAGCAATCTGCCTCAGTGTTATTCCGCCGAGGTACATTTTCGATCCGTACGGTGTCAAACTCTTGGATGAGCTTTGCTACTAGCTCATGATATTTAGCGAAGATTGGGTCCTTCGCCCCATAATCTCCTGCCGTCTGCCGAACTACCAGCTGGGAATCGCTGTGAGCCTTTAAGTTTCTCACGCCGATCTTTCTGGCCAAGCGTAATCCCGCTATGAGGGCTTCATACTCAGCTACATTGTTGGTGACGTTGAAGCTGAACTTGATAGCCTTCATTACCTCCAGGCCTTCGGGGCCCCTGATAATTACTCCAGCTCCCTGGTGTTCGGACCCCGAGGCTCCGTCTACGTGCAAGGTCCATTCTGGCTCACCCTCTTTTGGATCTGAATGGCTCTCCTCAGTGGTGGGTATTTCGGCGATAAAATCTGCCAGTGCTTGAGCTTTTATGGCCTTCCGAGGCTCATACGTGATTTCGTGTTCGCCCAGCTCTATGCACCACTTGGAGAGCCTTCCCGAATGATCAACTCTCTTCATGACATCCCGTAGCGGCAGACTACTTCGGACGATGATGGGGTGAGCCTGAAAGTATGGTCGCAGCCTTCTCCCTGCAAGCACCAAGGCATATATAGCTTTTTGAAGCAAAGGGTACCTGACTTCGGCGCCATGCAGGGACTTGCTGACATAGTAGACCGGCCATTGCTTTGGCCCTTCTTCTTTCACGAGGACCGAGCTCACAGCTTTTTCTGTGACGGCGAGGTACAGTACGAGGGGCTCTCCCTCCCGAGGTTGTTGCAGAGTCGGCAGGCTGGCCAAGTAGACTTTGAGTTCTTCCCAGGCTTTTTGGCAATCTTCATCCCAAGGATGATCATTTCTTCCGAGGTTGCCTTCCATTTTTGCTGCCTTTGTGAGGACTTTGAAGAAAGGTCGACACCTATCTCCGTACCTGGAAATAAATCTGCTCAGAGAGGTTATTCTTCCGGTGAGTCTCTGCACGTCTTTGACTGTGGCAGGAGTTCGGAACTCAAGCAGAGCCTTAATCTTCTCGGGGCTAGCATCGATGCCTCTTTTGGATACCATGTACCCAAGGAATTTTCCCGAGGTCACCCCGAAGATGCACTTCTTAGGATTAAGGCGGATCCCGAAGGCTCTAAGCTTTTGGAAGGTTTCCTCTAAATCTGCAACGTGGTAGCCAGGCAGCTTGCTCTTGACTATCATATCATCAACATACACCTCCATGTTTCTCCCCATTTGGTCTTTGAAGACCTTGTTCATCAGCCTCTGGTAGGTGGCTCCTGCATTTTTGGAGCCCGAAGGGCATCCTGATATAGCAATATGTTCCTCCCTCGGTGATGAAGGCAGTCTTCTCTTCATCTTCGGGGTCCATCCTTATCTGATGGTAGCCACTGAAGGCGTCTAGGAAACTAAGGAGCCCATATTCAGCAGTTGAATCTACCAGTTGATCTATTGGCGGCAGAGGGTATGAGTCTTTCGGGCAAGCATCGTTCAAGTTTCTGAAGTCGATGCACATCCGGAGTTTGCTGCTACCTTCTTTTGTGGCAATGACCACGTTGCTTAACCATTCGGGGTACTTCACCTCCCTGATAACTTCAGCATCTAGGAGACGCTGGACTTCGGTTTTGACAAAGTTGCTTTTGTGGGCTGAGATGCTTCGTTTCTTTTGCCGGACAGGTTTTGCTTCCGGGCTTACTTTGAGGCTATGCTGTATTATGCCAGGGTTTACTCCTGGCATATCTTTCGGCGAGTAGGCAAACAGATCTTTATTTTCCAGCAGAAAGGATACAAGTTTTTCCTTGTCACCTTCGGCCAAGCTCTTCCCTATTCGGGTAGATTGTCCTGGGACAAGCTCTACTGCTTCCGTTTCTGCTTTGGCGAGATCTTCTTCTTTGCCTTTTTCTAGCGCCTTTGCCTCCATCGTTTGCGCGAGGTTGCTCGCCGGAGCTTTTCGTTTTTTTACAAACACCTTTCTTACCTCGGCTTGGTCTATGAAGACCTCTGCATCTCCATCCTTGGTGGCGAATGTGACAGTCAAGTACTTCACATCAGGGCGAATGTGCAGGTTCCCCTGTGTCTGCCTTCCAAGGATGGCGTTGTACGAGGACGGGACGTCCATGACGATGAATCTTGCCATTGTGGAGGCGTACAACTCAGCTGCTCCGTCTACCGAAGTCCCTTTCATCATCAGTGGGAGGTCGATCCATCCGAGGACGGGTAGTTCGGATGGTCCAACCCCGAAGGTGGGCGTAGTGACAGGTTTAAGTTCGCTGCTGGAGATGCCCAAGCTCGGCAGTAAGTGCGAGAATAGGACGTCAGCATTTGAGCCATCATCAAGCAACACTCTCTTGACGTCCCAGTTCCCTATTCTCGCCATTATCAGCAGCGGGTCGTCGTGGGGGAAGACGACGGTGGAGCCATCTTTGCGAGCCAGTTTCTTTGATGGACTTTGATACTCCATGACTGCAATTTCTCTGGCTTTCCGCTTTCTTTCCGAGGATGGGAGCCCCGTGGTGATGGTTTGGATAACCCCTGCCGGAGGTGGAGGGCGCCTTTTTGGACTTCGGTTTCTCCGCCTGTCGGAGTCATAGTCCTCATCTTCGGCCCTTTCTTCCTCCACTTTTCTGCCTTTCGGGGATGGCATCCGCAGGTATTTCCGAAGTTGGCCCTGTTTTATCAGCGACTCTATGTACTTCTTCAGCTGGAAGCAATCTTCGGTGTCATGACCGTGGTCGCGATGAAACTGGCAGAACTTCTTGGCATTCTTTTTGTTATCGGCGGTCATGGCCCTTGGCCGCCGAATCTGCGTCCCTTGCCTTTCCAGCGCCATGAGAATGTTGGTCCGTGTGGTGCTCAATGGTGTGAAACTTTGGGGTTTCCTTCCCCGCATCCTCCGAGGTCGTCCTGCTTGTTCGGTCGGATGCCGAGCTTGCTGATTGGACCCATCGGCGCGGTGGTGATCGGGCTTCGGCCCTGCCATTCTTAGTTCCTCGGCGGTCATGTGCTGTTCTGCCCTTCGGTAAAATTCTCTGAGGGTCTCCGGGGGGTCCTTTGAGAACTCGTAGAATAGCTGTGAGTCTCGCCGAAGGCCCCGTGTCATGGCAAGAATGCGGATTTCGGGCCGAAAGTCTGGGATGCTCAGGGCTTCCCTGTTGAATCTTTCGACATAGTCTCGGATGGTTTCTCCGTTCCTCTGCTCTATGTCGAACATCTGGACAGGCATCTTCGCAGTAGGTCAGCTCCCAATGAATTGCTGTGTGAAGGCCGTGGACAACTCCTGGAACTCAGTGATGGTCCCTGGAGGCAATGAATTGTACCATGCAGTTGCTGGCCCTGTGAGGGTGACTTCAAAGCATTTGCACATGGTAGCGTCATCAGCACCGTGCATTATCATGCTGCGTCTGTACTTCGTCAGGTGGGCCTGTGGATCTGTACGGCCATCATAAATTTCCAGGCGAGGTACTCTGAAGTTACCTGGCATAGCTGCCTCAACGACGGCCTGAATGAAAGGGGAGTCATCTTCGCAGCATGTTCCAGAGAGTCTGGCCCAAACGGGTTTTCTGGCCACTTGTTTCTCCACTCTGTCCAGCCGTGCTAGTATCCTCTCCATAAGCACTGTGGCGCTAGGGCCTTCTTCAGGGAATGGAGATCGCCGGCGCCTCTTCGGGGAGCGAGTTCGGCGCTGAGGGGACAAGGACCTCGCCTCAGGCGACGAACTGCTTCGCTGTGAGACTCTCGGTCGCTTGGACCTGGTTTGTCCCACAGGTCGTTTCCCGAGGGCTATATCTTCTGTGGATGATTCTTCGCGAGGGTCTCCACTCCCCGAACTGCGATGTGTAGACTTGGGGCTTCCTCTCCCGAGGGCGTGTCACTGAGGGGGGTCTCTGGGCCCGTGCTTGCTGTGGCCACCTTCGGTCGATCTGCTGGGTCACTTCAGACACGACCGAACGCTGAAAGTCCCTCAAGAAACTCATGGTGACTACCAGAGGGCGGTCTTCCTCGGGCGCAGAAGTCCCTGGGAGTGTTTGCTCAGCAGCCGGTTGTATCTCAGGCGCGGACGGGGACCTTGGGAGTCCCTTGTCCTTAGAACGCCGAGTCTCAACGACGGCGATCTCAGAGCGGGTTCCCACAGACGGCGCCAAATGATGGCTAGGGGCCTCATCGTTTAGAGTCATGGTGACTGGAGGAGAGACTTCTGGGAGGAAGAACGCCTGGTGGATTGGATCGCCCAAAGGAGAGTGCCTGAAAGCTCAGAAACAAAGGGTTAGGAGGCCCCCGGAGTGTTTTTCCGGGGGGGGAGCCTCCGACGCCCAAGTCAGTGGTGGCTGAGAGAAAGGCAGAAAAAATAGCACAAAGGGCTGAGGAGTTTTCGCCTGGTAATTTTCTCAGAGTGTGGGAGCCGTATTTCGCCAGCAACCAGCCTCTTGCCAAGTATTAACTCCTGGTATTTATAAGGAGTGCCTAGCCCGTTCAGATCACGACACGTGTTCGGTCGGATGTTCCTGAATTTCTGGGCATAGGAGACAGATAGCTGGTTAGCAGGTTGCCTTGAGCCATGTGCTGAGACGGGCCATGATGTGATTTTGATGGCGTCAGCGTGGCAGAGCGCCTTTTGAGGCGGATTGTGGCGTCTGTGAATGGATGTGTCAGAGGCTTCCTTAAATGCTTCCATAAATGCTCCTGCCGTACTCCCGAGGTCCCTGGGTGAGGTCGTCCTTAGGTACGGACAGAGCCTCTTCGGGAAACAAGCCCTCAGTTCGGGGGTTCCCAGTTTCAGGGAGTTCCGCCTTCGGGGATATCATGTTCGGCTCACTATGTCTGGTGCCGCTTTTCCGAAGGCGATCTGTTCACAACCTTGGGGGGGCGAGTAGTGCCCTCGGGCTTTCCTAGCGTGCCGGGCTCGGAGCTCTTCGGCTATTTCCCGAGGTGCATGATCACACATTTTCTCGGGTAGCGCCAGCTTCTTCTGGCCATTCTTGTGGCAGGGAGTTCGGCCAGATAGAGGCGATAGCGTTTGGCTATCAACTTGTTCGAGTTGGAGGCTAATATTCCATTTATCTTGTGCAAGCTTGAGAGAATTTTTCCTCTGGGCTTTTTTGATATCATAGAGCTTCTGCCAGTTCACTTACCCTATGAAGCATGGGTTGGAGAACTTGTTTAGTAACTGTGGATATATAAGTTTGAGCAGTGCATGTATGACCTTAAAATTAAGGTTTCTAATATTGCTCATGTTGAGGGATCAATTTGTGAAGCATACCTTATAGAGGAGACTTCCATCTTTTGCTCCCATTATTTTGAATCCCATGTCCCCTGTATGATGAACAGAGTTCCTTAGAATGATGATGGTGGTCCTATCCCCTGTAATGGAGATTATGGGCCATATTCAACTTTCTGGGTCATCCATATGGTGCATCCAGATATAGATTCCTTACAGACGATGAACTGAGAGTTGTCACCACATATGTTCTATTAAACTATGCTGATATCAGGCCATATCTCAAGTAAGCATAGGTTTCATTCTTGTTTGACATCTTATTTTTTGAAGTCCAATAGTTCTCGTGGGACTAACCTAGCTATCTTACTGTCATTCTATTATGCACAGTTTGTTTGTTGAGCAGGTAAAATTGGTTGCACCCGATATTACAATGTCTGATTTGGACGTACATATTGAAAACAACTTTTCACATTGGCTTAGAAACTATGTAAGTGGATACAATGCACTATGTATGTAAATTATTGATTTCCATCATTTTTGAATGTTTTTTCATAACCTAAAATTAGTTTACCTAGGTTGATGACCTGCGAAACAAGGTAGTAGATCAGATATTGTGGGATGTTGCATGTGGGCCTTCACGTCAGGTTGAGACATGGCCTATATGTTTCACAAATGGGTACAAATCTAACATATGTGGTGGGGGTTTCACAAGGTAACATTCAATAGTGGAGTGCGCATACAGAGCACCGGTTCAAGCGAAGTTGAATGTGATTTTTATGGTATATTACAAGAAGTCATTGAACTAGAATATCCTGGCTATTCATATAAAAATGTGGTCTTGTTTAGGTGCGACTGGTTTGACCCCACACTTGACCGTGGAACTCAGATTCATAAATAGTTTAAGTTTGTCGAGGTCCACGA
Organism: Aquilaria sinensis; assembly: GCA_005392925.1. NCBI lineage: Eukaryota > Viridiplantae > Streptophyta > Magnoliopsida > Malvales > Thymelaeaceae > Aquilaria > Aquilaria sinensis. The sequence goes on along the minus strand of SMDT01001498.1, from coordinate 37,666 downwards.
TGCCCGGCGATATCAAAAGTTCAATCCATTCATTCTTGCATCACAGGTAAACCAAGTGTACTACACACGATATTCGACAAAGTCACGTGAAAAAACGGCTGGTTAGCTATGCTTACGAAAAACCTAGACAAATCATTCAATACGAATTAGTAGACAATGATGATGTTTATCAAGAAAATGAAGGCCATATAAATCATGTAATCGAGGATGACCCTGTTGGTGAGTTAGCTGACCCAGGATTGGGTGATGATATTGAAGAAGATTTCAGAGCATGGGTATGAACGACAATGATGATGAAAATGAAAATGAGGAGGCTGCTAATCATGATTCAAATGATGATGACAGGGAGTTTGAATCCAATGGAATTGGTAGCGATGAAAATGAGAAGTGTCAAGACTATGCAGGCATTGGGTCAGGTGAATCGAGATGACAGTGTCAATTGCAATATCGATCTCAAGTCATAAATGTGTCTAAATAAACATATTTGGTAATTTATGTGAAATGATGATAAATTTATTATATGATCTTTATGTAATTACATGATTTCCTTAATGTTGTGTTAATTATTATAGAAGCCACCCAAAGGGGATAACACCTACAGGCGTTAACCGAGGAAGGGTTCTTTTCAAGCATTCAACGAGGTCATGCAGACAGCACTTCAATGACAAAAGAGGAAAGGTACTTCTTCCCGAGCACATGTTGATGCAGTTCCAGAGACACAGGGCACTTCAATCCCACCTACTCATGGCCAATATCATGCACATGTTTCTAGTGAAGGTGGAGACATGCCATCTCCACATGGCCCTGACGGACACACGTTAGTCAACCCCAGATGATGCATTCTCCGACATCAAATTCTGACATTCATACTACAGATGTCCCATCATCAGTGTCACAAGCATCGACCCGACCTCGGTTGAAGATTTACCCTCATGGCAACACGTAAGTAATTAACATACAACAAACTATCAGTAACATAGAGAATTTAGTGGGCGCACTTATATCATTTTGTTTTACACCTATAGTTTGTACTACCACGCATCATTTTAACTTTATAGATTTCTTCCACCTAGAGCGACAAGGTTGGTGACACCATGCTTCACCACATATTTCAAGCCATATCATGAGTGGTTGCATGTCTTTGCATTAGATATTCAACAATGGTGGCGCATTTTTGAGGTTATTGTCGTATTAGTACAATATCATATTTTCATTTTAAGCAGTGTACTTTTATCTGTCATGATTTAACAAAACAATTTATTATCCTATGTAGAAGAGCTATGAGTGGGAATCGATACACCATAACGTTTGGCCGGATCCTTTACATGCCCGATGCCTGCCATGAGGCATCGATAGTGTTGTGCCCCCAAGATGTGCCATATCCTTCACATGCCTATTGTATCGGATATGGCACATCTTGGGGGCACAACACTACCGATGCCTCATCGTAGACATCAGGCATGTGAAGGATTCGGCCAAACATCGAGAGAAGGCAAATTTCATGTCTGATGACGCATATGTGGAAATGAAGGGATATTGGGCCAGTTCGGAGTTTTTTGAAAAATCTACTAAGTTTAAGGTAATTCGAGCTTTTGTCAATGAGGAGAATTCCCAGTCTGGATCATGTAGTGCGATATATGCGGGGGCTCAATCTTGATGTCTGTACATCGAGATCAAATGGTAAATCATTCTTCTTCATTAACTTTACATTATTTGCTTATTAATAATTGGTGACAGACATTACTATGCATTAACATTCTATTAGAGAGAGAGATCTGGAGAAGAAGGACCCCGGCTTGTTCAAGGTCCTCCAGGTGACACATAAAATGAAGAATGGACAATATGTTAGTAGGCATTTCAAAGAAGTAGCTACAAGTATCCTAACTTCTTTTCTCTACTACCCATAAGTTAAAATTGTGATAATCACATATTTATGTAAAGATCTTTCTGTAGGCTCGGGTTGGTGCTGAGATTAAGGAGCAAACACAGCAACACGAGGGAGTAGAGCCTGCACATGAAATTGATGAAGCTATCATCATTAGTACTGCATCTGGTAGGAAAAGGAGAGGACATGTTTTTGGTTTGGGTTCAGATTAGTGTGTTGTCCTATGATGCCGAATGGCTGTAGTGCTCCCACTTGTTAACCTCACTCAGACACTAAGGTTGAATGAACAAGTACAGAAGATGAGGGCAGAGGAGATTGCGCGAAGGGATGCGGGGTATGAAAAGAAGCTGCAGTGGCTTCAAAGGAGACAAAAAGCAGAGATGGACATGAATAGAGCTGCATTGGAGGCTAATCGAGCACAGTTGGAGTTAATTTTTCGTTCAATCAACCTTCCCTACCCCCCACCTCAAGCGCCTCCATAGTATATGGATGATTCAGACTTGGAGACTGAGTAGGCTTGATTGCCATCTCGAGAAAGGTACATCATCATGTGATTCTTGTGTTTCAGGACAAAAATATCATTTATGAGACTTGAGACTTATATGAGCTTTTAGAGACTTAGAACTAATTTTTGAGATCTTGCATTATGAATACTTTTATGATATGTATCAAACATATAACTCTTTGTTTATGATGCATGAATTAGCTTGGGATACACAGTATTGATGTTGATTTTATATTTCTTTTGCGCATTCAACAATTGGATCATTAATATGCAATATGGTATACTGAATTTGGAAAATAACAGAATCATTGAATCCATAATAGTCTCTAAAATTATCAATGGCCAAACCTGTTGGTAAATTTTTCAATGGCTTAACCCGTTGGAAAATTTACTAACAGGTTAGTCCATTGGTAAATTTACCAACGGCCTATCCCTTTGGTAATGAGAGGCTTTGGTGTATGTCGTCTACCAATGGCTGAACGCGTTGGTAAATTTCCAACAAACAGACATTGGTAAACTCTTAGATTGTTGGAAAATTAGGCCGTTGGAAATTTGCCAACCGCCAAATTACCAACTTGTAGGTGTAGCAATTTAGCAACCACTCAAGGTTAGGCCATTGGTAAAATTTTTCCAACGATCGATTTACGAACGGCTATTTACCAATGCGCAGGCATTGGTAATTTCAAAATTACCAATGCCTGCGCATTGGTAAATAGTTGTTGGGAAACTCATTTTTTTAATTGTGTTTCTACTGTATAAGTTTTGAGTTTTAGTAATGTATGAAATTGAAAAATTAATTATATAAAATTGAGTTGCTATTGTATGTATCTCCATATAGACAGTTTGTGTTCTTTTTCTAAAGAGTGCAAATATATATGTATGCTTTTAAGTTTTATATGTATGTTTTTGTTTTTTTATTTTTTGTGAAGATCATAAACATGTACATATGCTTATGGGTTTTATGTGCAAGTTTTTTGGTTTTTTTTTATGTGAAGGTTAAGATTTTTTTTGTTTGTATATTTTTGGGTCTTAAATGTATGCTTTTGGGTTTGTTTGAGATTTGAATTTAAGTTTTAAAACTCTATGTGTTAGGAAATGGGCCCAAAGGCCCAAATTCGGAAGTCTAGTGATTAGGCCATTTCTGGAGGCCCAAATAGACCCTAAAGGAAACTCTTTCTTGAAAAGAAACTGCATCCCGTGAATATGGAATAAGGTACGGGATTTCTATCGTAGAGGTCAATTGCTTGGAGCATACCCCAACTATATAAACTTATCACCAATCCTAAGGTACGACATTCTGGCTCTTCTCCTTGCTACTCTATAGCGGAAAGCTAACTTACATGTTGGAAGGTCTTCACCGAGAGCACATCCCGGGGCTTTGACGTTGTCTTTATACACAGGACCCCGATCTGTTGTTTGCCAAGCTCTTAGGCTTAGCTTACCATCACTTTACCTATCAAATTCGCACTATTTGTGGGAACCTAATAAGGTGAACACGCAAAGATTACAATTGGAGAACTAGGACCTACAGGAGACTGAGCAGGAGAGCCATTGCCCTAATAGGTCCATAGGGACCACAGGTGAAGAAACACACCAGAGGGATGACCTAGAGGATCCTGCAGGGCTCTAGAGGGACCCACGTAGGGGGTAAGTGCCCTACACTCCTAAATGATGAACAGTTCCAGGTGCTATAGCGTCCCCTGTTCGAGTAGTTGAGAGTAATGGTTCAACAAGACTTCCGAAGAGCCTTACCCAAGGCTCTAAAAGAAGTAGTTGAGAGTCACCTAGTGGACAGGCATCGCCTAGACCCTCAATGAGGCCAGCCTTCGGGGGAACAAATCTATGAGAGACAATCATTCTTAGACCACTCAGATGGTCCTAGAGACATTAGTGCGATCCTACAGAGACTTGACCAGATGGAGCAGCACATGCAGGCCTTTAGGTGGCCAAAGGAAGGCCCTAACATGGGCATTGACATGGAGTACCCATGGCTCCAACCTTTCTTAGAAGAGATAATCAATGCCTCACTCCTGAGGTGTTTCGCTTGCCTAAAATTGACTTATACAATGGCCTCACGGACCTAGAAAAACTATCTAAAAAGGTAAGTTACCTCTATGAGGCTTGAAAGGGCCTCTGTTGCCATCATGTGTAAAGCCTTTAACTCTACGTTAACAGGAGCCACCACTTATCAGTTTGGGACTAACCAGGGGCACTACTTCTCCTTATTTAGGGACCTTTCCTAAGTGTTCCTAAGACACTTCTTGGGAAGTCAACCAACTCCCAAGACCTTGGTCCACCTACTAAAAATTTGGTAAGGTCGTGAGGAGTCCCTAAGGAACTACATTTAGAGATTTACTGATAAGGCGATACAAGTGCAGGGGCTGTGTCCAGAATTACACTTGGTAGCCATTACCCAAGGATTGGCATTGGATTCGAGACTACCTTGAGACCTCCATGAGAACCTTGTATGGGAGATAGAAGAATTCCTCGGCTGAGCCACAAGAGACATGCATGCTGAGGAACTCAATCGACCTATAGTTCCTAAAGACCAACATAAAACTAAAGAAGGTGGATCCAGAAAGACAGCTAGAGTAGATTCATGATCCGAGCCCATTGATGCCCTGAAGCATATTTGTCTAATGACATGGTGAGTTCCGAGGGAGCTTCCGAGGAGGGAGAACGTCTGACGGAGAGATTCCCCAGGTGGGAAAGTACCTGAAAGGCTCAGAAAAAAGCGTTAGGAGGTCCCTGGGATGTTTTTCCGGGGAGGAGCCTCCGACGCCCAAGTTAGTGTCCTGATAGTAAGTAAAGTAGGGATGCTAAATGGATATAGGATCTGGCCTGTATGTGTTTTCTGCTGTGCGAGAGTGCCGATGGAGAGAGATCCCTTACCAAGTCCTGTTTCCCAGTATTTATAGAAGTACCTGGCCCGTTCGGATCCTGACACGTGTGCGGTCAGATTCTTCCTGTGCTTTTTGGGCGTAGGGAACAGGTAGCCGTTTGTAGGCTCCTGGTTTTGTGGCTGAGACGGGACTTGGATGACGTCAATGTGTCAAGCCGCCGTTTCAGGCAGCGTGTGGGCGACTTGTCAGAAGCTCCTTAAATGCTCATTAAATGCCCATGCCGTACTCCCGAGGTCCTTTGGGCGAGGTCACCATTTGGTACGGACGCCCTTCTTCGGGAATCACGCTGGTGGCTCGGGAAGTTTTCTAGCTCGAGAGTCCCGCCTTCGGGGAGAAGCTCTCCTGCTTTCAGTAGCTGGTTCTTTTCTCCCGAAGGTGATACGTTCGGTTCCCCGAGGGAGTCAGCAACACATTTAGATAACCTGGCGTTTCAGCCGAAGTACTTACTTCGTCGTGCTCGACTTCGCTTCTGCCGAGGTCGATGGCAATGCTTCTTTCCGAGCTACGTCAGGCTCCCCGAACAAACCTTCGGGGAAGTATATGCTGGAAGAGGCGAGAGCCCTTCGGCTATCACAGGCCCCCCCTCGAAAAAGCCGAAGTGGAAACTTCGGTTTGTTCGCTTCCTGAGGGCTCCTCTTTGGGCCTTGAGTGTAGTACCTGTTCCGAAGACGGACCTTTCGTCCGAAGACGTAGGCTTTTCTACCATAGCCTGTCTGTTGGTATCTTCGAAGTCACCTGCTTTCCAGCTTTTTAGGTCTGCGCCACGTCATGTGTCAAGAATAGGTGTGTCAATCTGGGACGACGTGCCTAAGGATGAGGGGTGTCGGGACACGCATCCCCCCTTTTGGTGCGATGGTTGACACGTGGCAGCTTGTCATTGGTGGGGATTGTGTTGTAACGGCAGGCGCGCCTTTTTAGGCGCAAAAGAGCAGTTATGGCGACGTTTCGCCTTCGCAGAGCACTTATGACGCCGGTTCGCCTACCTCCCTCGGCCTATATATATGCTCATTTCGTCATTTGTCTCTTTTGCTTTTGCTTTTGCTCTGGTTTTCCTTCTGCTTTCTTCTGCTTTTCGCGGCGGTTCTTTCACCTGAGCTTTTTTCCGGTCACCTTTCACGACGGCGTCTTCACACCTAGATTTCGGCAAAAGATTTGGTGGGTTTTGATTTCCAGAACTCTTTGTTTTTCAAAGTTTTCCCGAAGTTCATTTTTGCCTTTTTCCGAACTCGTTTTTCAGCCAAAAATGCCTATTCCTGAAAGTTGGCAACCTCTTTTGTCCCACCCTTGCTGCACCACTCCTAAAAAATTAGCAAGGTGGAAGAAAAAATTTTTCCTTCCTTCGTACGCTGTTACGAGGTTGCCACGTTCTGACCATTACAGCTTCTCAAACCATAGTAACGAGATTACCGTTTTCCGAGCTCAGCTGAAAGCCGGACTTCGGTTCCCCCCTCCGAAGTTGATTTGCGACTTTTGCCAATTCCATGGCATTGCCGTAAATCAACTTCCTCCGAACTCGTACTGCTATTTCAACGCCTTCCTCTGTATGTGTGGCGTTTTCAAAATAGAACCCCACTTCATCATTTTTATGCAGTACTACAAGCTCTACGTGGTCCCGAAGGGTGGCTTTTACTTCATGCTACCTCGGGGATCCGGGAGCAAAAAGTATATGTTCACCTTCGCCACTAAGGACAGCTGGCGAGGGTGGCAAAAAAAGTTTTTCTTTCTGAAGATGGAGGAGGCCTGGTCGCATGTTCCGACCAAGTGGGCTCAGGGAAGGCTGGAGGATGACGTCGTAGATCCGAGGATACTGCTGACTCCCGAGTTGGCTTCCGTATTCACGGATTTCGACGGACGTATCCGAGCCGTCGCCGACTGGGGTCCCGAGGTCCCTTCGCGTTCTCTTTACCCCTTCCCCATCAATTGGAGGCTGATGACCGAGGAGGTCCTTCGGGAGCTAGGGGTGGTAAAGGAGCACAAGACGGACCTCGGGATGCCGGCTCCTGCCATCGCTGGGAAGGATTCCTGGCTAGTGCAACTCCTTCGGGAGGAAGTTTCTTTCAAAACTTTTTATGAGAGTAAGTTATTTTCTAGTCTCTTTGTTATAACTTCGTTCTGGACTCACACTGATGTCTTCCTTCTTTTTCAGAAATGGGCGAGGACACTGCCGCCTTCTACAAATCCCTTTTCATCGGTCAATCCGAGAAGGGTGAGCAGACGAAGAAAGCCGTCTCCCGAAGGTGAAAAACGACCGGGGCTGGGCCTTCGGCTAAACGGGCGAAGAAGACCATTCCATCCGTTCAGCGAGAAGCTTCCGAGGAGGCTAGCGAAGAGCCGGAAGCTGCCACCGTCCCTCAGCCCGAGGTTACTGCCGAGGTCCCTCCTCAGAGTCCTACCCCGTCGCAGGCTCTTCTGGACGCCGTGGTAGAGGCCCCTTCTGCCGAAGAACGGCGCAAAAGCAAAGGCAAGGGGATCTCTGCCGAGGAGGTCCCAGATCCCGACGATGATGTGGCCGAAGTGCCAGCAGGTTCGTTTTGTGATGTCTTGCCTTAATCCAGCTTTCTGTTTTGAGGTTTACTTGCCTTAATCCAGCTTTCTGTTTTGTCGTGCAGAGGAGTTGCTCACTCCGGGTTGGGCAGCTGAGCATGCAAAGAGGAGAGCCCTTCGGGACGCCCGCATCCCGAAGGGGAAAGTCCCGAAGGAGCCTTTCTGGACGTTTACGGAGGACATGAATTTGTACTCCGGAGATTGCCAGCAAATGGCTAAAGAGATCTCGAAAGGGATCCTCACCGAGGCCTCCTTTAAGGCCATTGCCGAGGCTCACCCGGGCGACGATTCTCTTGCCGCGAAGCTTTCCGAACACGCCGCCCAGGTATACTTCGCGCCTATCTTTCTTCCTTGAATTTTTTCTAAGTGTTTGGTTTTCTCTTTGTCTTAACGACCTCGCCTTTATCCTTTTGCAGCTACTGGGGTATGCCGGCTTTCTCAGAGTTCGGGTGGCGAGGCAGACGGCGTTCCGAGCTTCGGCCTTCAAAGCCTTAGAAAAAACTAAGGCCATGTGCTCGGAATTAGCTGTCAAGAATTTGGAGCTGGCCCAAGCTGCGGAGAAGGAAGTTGCCACCCTTCGGGAGGAGTTCCAGAAAGAAAAAGAGGAACTTTTGAAGGATTCCTCCCAGAAAATTTCTGACCTCGGCTCCCAGGTGGCAGAGCTGATCTCGGCAAATGAGGCGCATCAGAAAGAGAAGTCAGAGGCCGAAGGTCTCCTGGCGAAGGCGGTTGCTAAGAAGGCTGCGCTCCAAGCCGAGGTTGATTCTTTGAAGAAGGAGCTGAAGAAGAAGAAGACGAAGGAACTGAAGAAGGAGAACTCTGATCTGCAGAAGGACCTCGAGGAGCTTGAGGTCGAGAAGGATAAGTCTGACCAGATGACCAAGGTTGGTTTTCAGGATGGGTTCTGTCTTGCTCGGCACCAAGTCCTTCAGAGGTTTCCAGATCTGGACCTCTCTTTCTTGGCGGCCCTGAACATTCCCGAGGGACCTCGGTGGTCCTGGTCTAACATTGATCATCTGAACTTGCCTCCTTCTATTTCGGCGCCCAAGGTGGTGGAAAAGGACGCAGGAGCTGATGACTCCCGGGGCGCCAAGATTCCTTAGCTTGCTCTAGGATCCTTTGCCTTCTTTTTCTTCTTTTTCTTCTTGTAATTTTCCTTCTCTGTAAGCAATTTTGTAAATAAAGATACTTTCTTTCATAGAATTTTGGCTAAGTCTCTCTGTGTGAATTTTTTCGTTTCTCGCCGTCCCGAACACGTTTGCTCCAGAGACTTCGCGAGACGATCACCAGACTTGTTTAGGCTTGGGAGTACATTGCCTTCTGCCTGAAAAAAGCTTTTATACTTAGAAAAAATTCTTTCTAAGAAACTTTTGTACTTGGAAATTTTTGTATCTTGTACAATTTTTTTCCACTAAGGGCTTTAAGCATAGAACTTTTTCAAGGCTTCCGAATGCCAAGTATTTTTTAGTTCTACGCCTTCGGCATCGCCGAGTTTGTACACCCCTTTTCGTACTTCGGCCAGTACCAGGTAAGGACCTTCCCATTTTGCGCGAAGTACGCCGTGGGACGGCCTTCGGGGGCCAAATTCAGCCTTTCGGAGGACAAGGTCTCCTTTCTTTATCCCCTTTGGCCTTGCGCGTACGTTTATGGCCGAAGCTACTCTTTGCTGGAAGGCTTTTCTTCTCAGCTCGGCTGTTTCTCTGTGTTCGCTGACGAGGTCCAGCTTGGTTCTTAGGCCGAAGTCATTTCCCCTTTCATCAAACACTTGTACTCGCACCGAAGGTTGTACTATCTCTATTGGGATGATGGCCTCTGTTCCGAAAACAAGCGAAAAAGGGGTTTCCCCTGTGGCTCTTCGGGGTGTTGTTCGGTAGCTCCACAATACACTCTGGAGTTCGCCTGGCCATTTCCCTTTTGCTTCCCCTAGCCTCTTTTTCAGACCATCTTTTATGGTCCTATTAGATACCTCTACTTGGCCATTGCTTTGAGGATGGGCTACTGGGGCGAAGTGCATCTTTATTCCGAGGTTGTTGACAAAGTCCTGGAACCCTTTGTCTATAAACTGGGATCCATTGTCGGCTACCAGTATCCTCGGTATGCCAAATCTGCATACAATGTTCTTCCATACGAACTTCTGCACTTCTTTAGCTGAGATAGTTGCTAATGGTTCTGCCTCGACCCATTTAGAGAAGTAGTCGACTGCGACTACGCAAAACTTTACGCCCCCAGGTGCTGTCGGGAGCGGCCCGATGAGGTCTATGCCCCAAACTGCGAAGGGCCAGGGATAGTCAGCCGAAGTTACCATTTCCGAGGGTGCCCTCTGGATATTAGCGTGTCTTTGGCAGCTGTCACATTTTCGGACGAACTGTCGGGCATCCTTTCTTAGGGTAGGCCAAAAATATCCTTGGCGAAGTACCACTGCGGCGAGGGCGTCAGTTCCAATGTGTGAACCACAAGCGCCTTCGTGAACTTCTTCGAGGATCATTTCAGTGTCCTCTTCGTCAACACACCTCTGTAGCGGATTGGCGTATCCCTGCCGATATAACTCTTCTCCGATCAGGAAGAATCTTCCGGCGCGTCTTCGCACCTTTGCCGCTTCATTGGGGTCTTCGGGGAGGGCATTGGTTGCGAGGTATCTTTTTATTGAATTCTTCCAGCCTTTTCCCGAAGTCACTATGTTCAGTACTTCGATGCTCGGGCGGTCTAGTACCTCGGTATGCGTTTTTGACTTTGCCAAGCAATCTGCCTCGGCATTATGTCACCGAGGCACATTTTCGATTCGAACGTTGTCGAATTCTCGAATGAGCTTAGCCACGAGTTCGTGGTATTTTGCCAAGGTTGGGTCCTTTGCGCCGTAGTCTCCTGCTGTTTGTCGAACTACCAGCTGGGAGTCACTGTGAGCCTTCAAGTTTCTTATGCCAATTTTCCTGGCCAGGCGCAACCCTGCTATGAGAGCTTCATACTCAGCCACATTGTTGGTGGCGTTGAAGCTGAACTTGATGGCCTTTATCACCTCTAGACCTTCGGGTCCTCTGATAATTACCCCGGCTCCTTGGTGTTCGGAACCTGAGGCTCCATCCACATGCAGCGTCCATTCTGGCTCATCTTCACCGAGATCTGGATGGCTGTCTTCGGTTATGGGTACTTCGGCGATGAAGTCTGCCAATGCTTGAGCTTTAATGGCTTTTCTGGGCTCGTAGGTAATGTCATGTTCACCCAGCTCTATGCACCATTTGGAAAGTCTTCCCGAATGATCAACTTTTTTCATAACATCCCGTAGAGACAGACTACTTCGGACGATGATGGGGTGAGCCTGGAAGTATGGCCGCAATCTTCTTCCTGCCAGCACCAAGGCATATATGGCTTTTTGGAGCAATGGATACCTGACCTCGGCGCCATGCAGGGATTTGCTTACGTAATAAACTGGCCATTGCTTCGACCCTTCCTCTTTCACAAGGACCGAGCTTACTGCTTTTTCTGAAACAGCGAGGTACAGGATGAGGGGCTCTCCTTCGCGAGGTTGTCGCAGAGTAGGCAGTCGAGACAAATAGATTTTAAGTTCTTCCCAGGCTTTTTGACAATCCTCATTCCAAGGATGGCCATCGTCCCCGAGGTCATTTTCTCTTTTTGCTGCCTTAGTAAGGACTTTGAAGAATGCCCGACACCGATCTCCGTACCTGGAGATGAACCTGCTAAGAGAGGTTATCCTTCCAGTGAGTCTCTGCACATCTTTCACTGTGACGGGAGTTCGGAATTCGAGTAGAGCCTTAATTTTTTCTGGGTTAGCATCAATGCCCCTTTCTGATACCATGTACCCCAGAAATTTTCCCGAGGTCACGCCGAAGATGCATTTTTCGGGGTTAAGGCGAATTCCGAAGATTCTGAGTTGTTGGAAGGTTTTCTTTAGATCTGTGACGTGGTCGTTAGGCACCTTACTTTTGACTATCATGTCATCAACATAGACTTCCATGTTCCTCCCTATTTGGTCATGAAAGACTTTGCTCATCAGCCTTTGGTAGGTGGCTCCTGCATTTTTGAGCCCGAAGGGCATTCTAGTGTAACAATATGTTCCACCTTCAGTGATGAAGGCAGTTTTCTCTTCATCCTCAGGATCCATCCTTATTTGATGATACCCACTGAATGTCACCCCCACTACTGCCCCTGGCCCATCTGGGCCTAAATACCAAAGCTTGCAGCGGAAGTTATTCAATCAGAAGGGGCTTTATCAAACAAACCGAGCACCTACGGCGTGAGTCCAGGATCTATTCTGGTACTAGCTTGTTACTTAAATACTTTCAATGTGTTGCCAAGGTGCTCTTCAGGAACAAGCTAATACCTATGTGGAATTCTAGTGTTCCATTTATGGACTTTACCTCTAGCCAGTTACACACATAATCAGCAAATCAAACTTGCAAATCAAGCAAAGCATACACTTAATCCATTAAGTGCATAGAATGTGTGTCGATCAAGTGTACTAATCCAACGCATGGCAACCAAGAAGCCCATCTCATTTTCAACTTTGAAAACCACATTTATATATATATCCATGAGCATCAGCCAAGTCTAGTGCACATAACATGAATATGCATCATGGCATTCCATCAAAAATCATCCAAAGATAATCACGATCATAATGGCAACAAACAAGCATCATTTACTTGGAAAACGTACCAAGGATGCTATATGTCTCTAATTAGCCAGGTTCAGGTTTTACAGACCACGCCCTCATACTACCCAAACCTCGACTCATAATAACCTGGAACGCATTCCAGCTTAATAGACCTTGTTCCCACAACTTCTAAACTCCATAAGCCTGCACAAGGAAGTCCAAACCATTAGCTTGATTCACAAGCAATCTATACCACATAAGTCACTTAGAGTCAAATGAATAAATTGAGCAACACTATACTCATACCCAACCCTTTAGCACAATGTAACGAGTACTCTGGTACTCTACGCTTGATCTATCAAGCCATCCATTTCCTGAAAAAGGTATAACAGGGCGGGTGAGTTATAAAACTCAGTAAGAATCCCGACGGCATCCAATGCCTAGTGAGGTAAATACTCATGACTTTCAAAGTCATCATATGGCTTCCAAAGCCTAAACTTGTGCCAAGCATGTCATGGCAATTAAATCCCATGCCAAGAATACCATGGCAAATAAATTCATGCCAAGAATATCATGGCAAATAATCCTGTTCCTGCAAAGGAAAACACTAAAACAAAGAAAACACAAGATATAGCACAATAACAATAACAATAATATTATGGGTCAGCATGCACAAACAACAACGGTTCAGAGAAGCACGCAACTCAACACACACAACACTGTCCTCGTACAATCTGTTCCATGTCACCGTATGGCATCCGCAAGCATTAGCATAAACCATGCCACTAATCCCGGCATGCCATTTATTTCTATAACCAACTGAGCGCTCCTTAGCTTAGGAATTGAGTTGGCCAAACTCAATCCCCAGCCCTAAATGCTTGCTAATTACTCATGAGTAAACCATAATTGCCAAAGCAACAATACCTTGCCCAATATGCACTTATGTGCCCAAATATCCAACTAAGAAAGTATCATGAGTCCTCACAAAAAGTAACAACCACATAGCCCTGACATGCACACCTATGGTCACTTGGTTCTTTGACCATCACATAGGGGCACTAATACTCACAATGAAAGATCATGGAAAATATACCATGCAGAGAGTGAGTATAGGGATTCTTACCACCATTTGTGTAACCTTTTGCTCATTGTCTTTGCCTTGCTTTGCTTTGTTTGTTGTTGGAACTTATCTTTTCCATAATGGACCTATAAAGCCCAAAATACTAACAAGTTACTTAATTGCTTTCTATTAAACATGAGAACCATAATTTACCAAGCACACTTGGTTTAACTTACTCAACCTCACTTAAGGAGGTAAAGGCTCACTTAGCCTTTCTGTGAACTGAGGCCCAATTTTCTGTGAACTCAGGCCTACATTGGCCTTTTCCTGGAAATCCAGGCCCAATTTACACTTTTCTGGAGTTCAGGCCCACTTGGCCTTTTCTGGAATTCTGGCCCAACTTGGCCTTTCTAGGAACTCAGGCCCAACTGGCCTTCTTTGGAACTCAGGCCCACTTGGCCTTTTAATTCCTCAGGCCCACTTGGCCTTTTAATTTCTTTTCTCTGGACTTGGCCCAACTTACATTTAGGCCCAATTTTACCTTTTCAGGATTTGGCCCATTTAACTTCTCCAGGATTTTGGCCTATATTAACCTTTTCAGGATTTAGCCCATTTGCTAATAATGCCATTATGGCCCAAAATAGCCCATTTAAGAGTTTCTGGACCAAGAATACTTGGTTTTCAATTTGGGCCTTCAAATTTAACTCTTGGCCCAATTAGCCCCATTACTTCTTTCTTTTGCTCAATTTAGTCCCATAAGTTTTCTAAGGACCATTTATGCCAAGAACACTTGGCTAGCTCCAATTTTCACCAACTTGTCATTATGGCCGAATTTATCATTACTTTCCTTTACCATTTTGGCATCACATTTTGCTAGGCACACCTAGCTACCATGAACACATGGTTTACACACATCCACCAAAAATTGGCACCATGGCCGAATGCATGCTTCATTTCTTCTTTGTGATTTTTGCTTGTACAAGTCATCTAGGACTCAAAACATGCCAAGAACACTTGGCCCCACATGGCTAACATGCCAAGACATTAAAAACCACATATGGCCGAATCCTCCATGGCTTGATTTTGCTTGCAAAACTCCTCTTTTTTTGCATCCAACTTTTGACCAATATCTTGTATACTCACAAGGACTTCAATGATACCAAGAATACTTGGAAAAATGCACATACAAGCCAAAATACCCATTTGGCCGAATTTGTTCCTTGCTTTTCTTTGCATCCTTTGCTTGATTCCTTGCATGGAATGGCTATACAAGCTTCGAGGCACCAAGAACACTTGGTTTCAAGCCTCAAAATACCATGGACATCCATGGCCGAAAGTTGCTCCTTGCTTTTCTTGGAGTTCTCCTCCATTTCCTTGCTTTTCATGGCTTAAAAGTGCCATGCATGCCTTGAACTCTCAAGTTGAGTCCAAGAGCACTATAAATCCTCCATGGCCGAATCTTCAAGAGCTTGTCCTTGAAAAAATCCAGCATATACAAAGCATTAAAAAGTAATATCTAGCTCAAAACACAAGAAATCAACAATGAAAAACATGATTCACTTACAACCTTGTTTTGACCGAATCTTCACTTGTTCTTTCTTGATGTTTTCCTTGTTTCTCTTGCTCCTCATGGCTTAGAAATGCCATGCATGTAAGGAGCTCTTGAGGTGAGCTCAAGAACACCATTTTCTCACCAAGGCCGAAACTTGACAAGCATTTCTTCATGGGTTTTCTTTGATTTCTCTCTTTGTTCTTGGTCTAGATGTGTTTAGGAGTACGAAATCATCACGAAATCGTGTTTGCATGTGTAAGGAATGGTAGATTTAGCCATGGCCGAATGCTAGAGTGAAGGAAGAAGATGAAGCTTGGAGAAAGAACCATGGCCGAATGTGTTTGTGTTCTAGAGAGAAGGGAGAGCGTCCTTGGCTAGAGAGAGAGAAATGTTAGTGAAATGAAGTGGAAATGGGAGCATGGCCGAATGTGAGCTGCACATGGAAGGGAAATGAAGCTCAAATGCAAGCCAAATGTGGCTAAATGCAACATGGCCAGTCAACACTAATTCAAAAAGGAGGAAAGCTAGTCAAATGCAAGTCCATGGACAAAAGAAAGTGATGTCCCATCAAGACAACCCATTTGCTTCCTTTATGGCGCCATTTTGCCAATTTATATGGCATGGCCGAATTTTTGAATGAAAAGGGGGGAGAATGAGTCAAATGCTCATTAAGTGTTGATTGGACAAGTGATGGTGAAGAGAAATAAAATAATGCAAAGTGGGAGACAAAGACTAGTAAAAAATAATGGGCAAAATAAATAATGTGGGTGGAGGCTTATGTGGAAAATATTTAAATGGAACAAATGGGATGGCCGGCCATGGTTTATTTTACCAAGTAATAATGGCCAAATCCCTCCTTTAGCCCTCCACCTTTCTCCAATTGTTCAATTGAGTCCTCCCACAAACTTTTCCTTTGAGCAGTTGAGTCCCTCAACTTTAATTTCCACCATTTAAATCACCAAAACTCTTGGCCTAAGCCAAGCATAATTCATAGAGTGTCCAACACTTATTAATGCCCATTCCATAAATAAATTTAAGATCTCCCGAGCTTACCGAGCTCAATTCCCATTTAGGGAAAAATTTCCATGTCTCCTCAATTAAATTGCTAAGTTTCCAAATTAGGAAACTTTTATTTCCACTAATCCTCTTAAGCCGGGACTTAATCATTTACGGGTGTAACACTGAAGGCGTCGAGGAAGCTTAGGAGCCCATATTCGGCAGTTGAGTCGACCAACTGGTCTATCGGTGGGAGAGGGTAGGAATCTTTTGGGCAGGCAGCATTCAAGTTTCTGAAGTCGATGCACATCCAGAGCTTACTACTCCCTTCTTTTGTAGCAATGACCACATTGTTTAGCCATTCGGGGTACTTGACCTCCCTAATTACATTTGCGTCCATCAAGCGCTGTACTTCGGTTTTGACGAATTTACTTTTGTGGACCGAGATGCCTCGTTTCTTTTGCCGGACAGGTTTTGCTTCCGGACTTACTTTAAGGCTATGTTGTATTATGCGAGGGTTTACCCCTGGCATATCCTTTGGCGAGTAGGCGAACAGACCTTTATTCATCAGTAGAAAGGATACAAGGTTTTTCTTGTCACCTTCGGCCAAGTTTTTCCCTATTCGGGTATTTTGGCCTGGGACAAGTTCTATTTCTTCCGTTTCTACTTTTGCGAACTCTTCCGCCCCGCCCGTTTTTGGTTCTTCGGTCGGTAGAGTCCCTCCTGCTGTGGTTTGTGCGAAGTTGGCTGCTGGGGCCTTTCGGGCTTTGACAAACACCTTCCTGACCTCGGCTTGGTCGATGAATATTTCGGCGTCTCCATCCTTGGTGGCGAAGGTGACTGTTAAGTACTTCACATCTGGGCGAATGTGCAAATTCCCTTGTGTTTGCCTTCCAAGGATGGCGTTGTACGACGAAGGGACATCCATGACGATGAACCTTGTCATTGTGGAGGCAAAAATTTCTCCTTTTCCGTTGACCGAACTCCCTCTCATCATCAGGGGAAGGTCGATCCAGCCGAGGACGGGCAGCTCTGAGGGTCCTATTCCAAAGGTTGGCGAAGTAACAGGCTTGAGGTCGGTGCTGGATATTCCCAAGCTTGGGAGCAGATGCGAGAATAGGACGTCGGCGTTTGATCCATCGTCAAGCAATACCCTTTTGACGTCCCAATTTCCTATTCTCGTCATGACCAACAATGGGTCGTCATGAGGGAAGATGACGGAGGAACCATCTCTTCGGGTGAGTTTTTTCGATGGGCTTTGGTACTCCATCGTTGCTATTTCCCTAGCTTTCCTCTTTCTTCCCGAGGATGGCAGTCCAGTGGTGATGGTTTGTATTACCCCCGCCGAAGGTGGGAGGCGCTTTTTTGGACTTCGGTTTCTCCTCCTGTCAGAGTCATACTCCTCTTCATCAGCCTTTCCTTCCTCCTCTCTTCTTGCCTTCGGCGAAGGCATTCGCAGATAGCGCCGAAGTTGGCCTTGCTTAATCAGCGACTCGATATACTTCTTCAACTGGAAGCAGTCTTCGGTGTCGTGACCGTGGTCGCGATGAAACTGACAGAACTTCTTCATATTCTTTTTGTTGTCAGCGGTCATCGCCTTTGGTCGCTGAATCTGGGACCCCTGTTTCTCCATTGTCATGAGGATGTTGGTCCTTGTGGTGTTCAGGGGTGTAAAGTTCGGAGGAGGCTTCCTTCCCCTGAACCTCCGAGGTCGTCCTGTTTGCTCTGTCGGATACTTGGCTTGCTGGCTTGATCCTTCGGGGCGGGAATGATCGTTCTTCGGCCCCCCCATTCTTAGCTCTTCGGCTGTCATATGCTGCTCGGCCCTTCGGAAAAATTCACCGAGCGTGTCCGGGGGGTCTTTGGAAAACTCATAAAACAGCTGCGAGTCCCTCCGAAGGCCCCGTATCATGGCGAGGATGCGTATTTCTGGCCGAAAGTCTGGAACACTTAGGGCCTCTCCGTTAAATCTTTCGACATAGTCACGGATGGTTTCCCCGTTCCTCTGTGCTATGTCGAACATCTGTACTGGCATCTTCGCCGTAGGACGACTTCCAATAAACTGCTGGGTGAAGGCAGTGGACAGCTCCTGGAACTCTCTGATGGTTCCTGGGGCCAGAGAGTTGTACCATGCTGTAGCAGGGCCGGCAAGGGTGACCTCGAAACATTTGCATAGGGTGGCATCGTCAGCCCCGTGCAACACCATGCTCCGTTTGTACTTCGTCAGATGGGCCTGTGGATCTGTTCGGCCATCGTACGTTTCTAGCCGAGGTACCCGGAAGTCACTGGGCATGGCTGCCTCGACTATTGTTCGGGTGAACGGTGACTCATCGCCACAGAAAGTTTCAGATAGTCTGGCCCAGACAGGTTTGCGGGCTACCTGTTTTTCCACCCTTTCCAACCTCGCCAGCATTTTCTCCATGAGGACCACAGCACTAGGTTCTTTTTCTTGGTGCTTGTAGGTTTCTGGGAAGGGAGATCGTCGACGTCTTTTCGGGGACGGACTTCGCCGCCGAGGAGACGGTGATTTCGCCTCAGGCGACAGGCTCCTTCGGCGTGGGGTCTTAAGTCGTTTAAGTCCCACTGGCCCCTTAGACCGTTCCCCGAAGGGCATGTTCTCTGTCGAAGACTCCTCACGTGGATCTCCGGTTTCCGAACTCCGGTGGGGGGATCTAGGACTTTTCCCCCGGGGAGGTGCTGGCGAGGAAGCCTTCTGGGCCTGGGCCGGTTGCGGCCATCTTTGGTCTATTTGTTGTGTCACTTCGGCCACAATGGACCGTTGTAAGTCGCGCAGAAAACTCATGGTTACGACCAGAGGACGTTCTTCCTCCGGCAGAGAAGTCCCTGGAAGGGGTAGCTCGGCAGCTGGTTGGACTTCGGGCGCGGACGAGGACTTCGGAAGTGCCTTGTCCTTAGAACGCCTAGTCTCAACGACAGCCACATAAGGGTGGGTTCCCACAGACAGCGCCAAATGATGCCCTGCAGCATCTTTGTCTAATGACATGGTGAGTTCCGAGGGAGCTTCCGAGGAGGGAGAACATCTGACGGAGAGATTCCCCAGGTGGGAAAGTACCTGAAAGGCTCAGAAAAAAGCGTTAGGAGGTGCCAGGGATGTTTTTCCGGGGAGGAGCCTCTGACGGCCAAGTTAGTGTCCTGATAGTGAGTAAAGTAGGGACGCTAAATGGATATAGGATCTGGCCTATATGTGTTTTCTGCTGTGCGAGAGTGCCGATGGAGAGAGATCCCTTGCCAAGTCCTATTTCCCAGTATTTATAGAAGTACTTGGCCCGTTCGGATCCTGACACGTGTGCGGTCGGATTCTTCCTGTGCTTTTTAGGCGTAGGGAATAGGTAGCCGTTTGTAGGCTCCTGGTTTTGTGGCTAAGACGGGACTTGGATGACGTCAGTGTGTCAGGCCGCCGTTTCAGGCAGCGTGTGGGCAACCTGTCAGAGGCTCCTTAAATGATCATTAAATGCTCATGCCGTACTCCCGAGGTCCTTTGGGCAAGGTCGCCCTTTGGTACGGACGCCCTTCTTCGGGAATCACGCTGGTGGCTCGGGGAGTTTTCTAGCTCGGGAGTCCCGCCTTCGGGGAGAATCTCTCCTGCTTTCAGTAGCTAGTTCTTTTCTCCCGAAGGTGATACGTTTGTTTCCCCGAGGGAGTTAGCAACACATTTAGATAACCTGGCGTTTCAGCCGATGTACTTACTTCGTCGTGCTCGACTTCACTTCTGCCGAGGTCGATGGCAATGCTTCTTTCCGAGCTACGTCAGGGTCCTCGAGCAAACCTTCGGGGAAGTATATACTGGAAGAGGCGAGAGCCCTTCGGCTATCACCCATCCTCTCGCCTTTAAGAGAAACAAGTTTAAACATCCTCTATGCCCTCGGCAATGCTTGCCTGGGGTAAGAAGGATCTTAAAAAGTACTGTAATGCCACAAAAACCAAGGATAGGATACCGAGAAGTGCTGGCAGTTGAAGATGCTATTCAAAGGGATGATTCAGGAAGGCAAGCTGAAAGAGTACCTGTTTAGGCAAACATCTCCTTGCCGAAGATAGGAGGAAAGGCCCTATAGAAGAGATGGTGAGGGCCATAATGATAGAGGATGAACGTAGCATCCCTACCCCAAATGGGGTTCTACCAGGAAGACTATGGAACAATGTTCCATACGGGTTGTAGTTGGCTAGTTATTTACTTGTCCCATTTTAAAACATTTCATTCATTTAGTTATTAACATAAATTGCACTATGCATGCACTTGCTTTGACTTGAATTTCATTTTCAAAATAAATAAATCAAACATTGCCGCAGCTCTTATAAAACATAAACAAACCACAAGTCAAAGCATAAAACATTAGTGTATTTACTACAAGTAATAACCGTGCATGTGCATCATTACATAAGTAAAGACTATGCACATGCCCAAAAGTAACTAAAATACTACTCAACCTAGAGGCATTGGAGGCTAAACTAGCATACATACGTATATTGAAAGACTACTATTGAGATCTATGGTCCATTATATCCTTCCTTGTGCCACTAGCCTCTACAAGGCTGTAAGTGAACTATAGTTAGCACAAACAACTTGAGTAGTAAAACTAGAATCAATAAATGATTCACTAGGTGGGTACCAGCATGAATGCACTAGCATAACAACCATCAACGGTTGTCGGCTCCTTAGAGATGCAATTTGTAAAACAACACTAAAGGGAGTGAGAACCTAAATATTCCCAATAAGGGATTCGGGTACTTGCAAAGAAACATTAAAACCTGCAGACAAAAACCTGAGGGCACTCATACATATAATATATGAAATCTGCTATGGACCTTGTGTAGTTTGAGGCCTAATGTATACGCATATATTTAGGTCCCTTGGACCCAGCCTCTTCCTAGTCTTCACATGGACATCACCCCGTGCCTTACGAGTTTTTGGCTCCTAACTCACTCCTAGCAAGCTCTGGCCTACTAACGTCCAAATGAAGTAAGTGCACTAAATAACCTTCTTTTTTTTGTTGTACAATTGAGCATGGTGGATTCTCTTTGCTTGAGTTTCAAGGAACTCACTAGGTGTACTATGCTCCCACATAGTGCCTCAAGCCCGTGGTTTGTCTAAGTGACTATGGTACTATGTCTCCTCCTAACATGGTGCACTAAGCTCCCACTTGGTGCCTTGAGCTAATGTGTTCACCTATATCACCAAGATACTAAGCCTTACCCATTTAACCTACCAAGGATGCACTAAGCTTTCACTTGTGCCTTAAGTCATAACTTGGCTAGGCAACAAGTGCACTAAGCGTTCATCTATGGTTCTCCACTATCCTCTATTACTTGGTTCACCCTATTATGGTGAGATTTGCTTTGGATGGACTCAATCCTGTAGGTTCTAAAGAACCCACCATGTTATGGCCCTTTAGTTATTAGACCAGTGACAGTCAGGTAAGGCTTAGTTACAAGGTAAGAAATCCCTTACTAAATATTTGTTATGCATTTCAAGCAATTAAGGAGGGTTAGAGAGGTTCCTCAAACACAATTGACACCTACGTGTCACCAAGGGTAATTTGTTAATTTTTTCCTAGGTAAGGGTAAAGCTTTAATTATGGTATACTCAGGGCCTTTAAGGCTTAAATGACACTTTAAATCAAGATCATAAGCTTCAAAGTTCATTAGAACCATAGAACCAAGAGTATGGACCTAAATTGCACTAAGTGTTAATTTGAAGACTTGTTGTGCTGTATATGCATAGATGGCCTAGGAACCTAGCTTGGGGCTTAGTTAGAATTATGGAACTCTTATTTGTAACCCCAAGTGGTGATATATATTGGCTAAAGGGGTCCAAGTGAGAGTAAAAAAGGCTTAAGGGCAAGTTTGGACAATGAGCAAAAGTTGGAGTAGGGATGAGGTTGTACAAGGCTTATGTGGGAGTTAGAGAATGGGCACTGTTACCACCTCACAAAAATAGGAGAATTACAAGTGTCATAATGGCCAAAAACCATTATATTGTGTAATTCTTAGCATAGTGATTATAGTGTGGGGGGTAAAAGGCATGATCAACACCTCCTTAAAAGTGTTCCAAGTTGCTAACTTGGCCCCCAAGAAAAAGCTTAAGGATTGCTTGTTTGTCAAGCAACCTATGGGTTTTTTTATAAGGTTTTGGAAATTCGGGTACTCAATTGCAAAACTCTTAAGAAAGAGACTTGGAGAATTATGGGAAGGATATGAATGGTATGAAAGTGCTGTTGGAGGACCAAATTGCTCATGGAAGACAAGTTTGGACAAAGGAAACACTAAAGGCAGCAAGGACCTACATGTCCTAGTGTGAACCTTAAGGTGTTCAAGCTTTTGACTTAAGTCAAATGGAAGTTTTGTGAGGTTATCCCACATAAGGAGGGCTGCTAAAGGAAGATAAAGATGGTCAAATGTGGGCTAAGAGATTAAGACTAAGAAACCATAGTCTTGTAGCAAGGAAAATGACATAAGACAAGGTTAAGACTACTTAAGTGTGTTTAGTGTACTTTTGACTATTTAAGTAGTCAAGACCACCTTTGCTTCTCTAAATTTCAGCCTCCACCAGGAAAAAGAAATCCAGCCCTCTCCTCCATACTTCCTCCATAGCCACCATACTTTCAAACCCAAAACTACATGCAATTGAAGTCAAGGAAGCACAATTGGAAACTATTTGGTGCTATTGCTATAGTGTACCTAGGATCAAGCTCCAATTTCAGCATACGCATCAAGGTAAGGGTTCTCTTACACTCATGGGTTGTTTTCTATATTTTCAAGTAACGATGGAGCTAAGGCTAATCTTGGAAAAGAGCCATGAGCTTGATGAACCAAGCTTAGTGAGGGGAGTGCACTTATTGAAGGTTTTTTTAGTTAGTGTGAAGTGCACAGTGATGGGAGCGAATTCCTGGGTTTCTAGAGCCCAAAATTTAGTATTAACTACCATTAAAATCCTCCTAAGACCAAGTGTTATCTTGAGGAGGGCTGCCATTGTGATTTATTTAAGTTTATTGCATGTTTTACGGACTAATCTATGGTTATTGTTGCTGTTGCATTTCATGTGTTTGTTGGTTGTGAATGGCTACTGCATTTGGTTGCTATATCTTATATATATGCATTGTGCTTCTTGTGTTTTAGTGTCTTTGGATGTAGGTTTTAATGATGGTTACATTGCCTATTGAATCCAAGTTCTACCCTTACTAAGTTTCTCAATGAAACTTACTCCCCTCAATTCAGTTATTTCAGGTCCAGCAGAAAGATCACCTTCAAACTAACCTTTGTGGTTTGAGTTTTGCTCTGAATTTTAACGTACTCAAACTTCCATATGTATTATTGTGATCTGGAGATTTTGGTGATTTTAGAGGCACATTTGGTATTTTTGGAGATGGTACTTACTGTGTTGTGCAGCAGCTGTCCTGCATCTTGTTTCTTGAGTCCATTGCATTCCAGGAACTTTTGTAACTTAGGGTGCATATTTAGTTGAGTTAAGACCATTTTGTAGTGCATGTATGCATGTACATGTATTGTATGTAAAATGACACAAGTATATAAACATTTGAGTAATGTTTTGGCTATGTATGTGATGTGGTGCAAAGCTGCCTAAGTGTGAATGATAGGCTGCTTACTTGTAAATTCTGTTTTGGCCACATAAAGTTTCTAGATGCAAGAGAATGTAATTCATATGTGTATTGGACATGTATGGGATAGGCTTGGAGGGCTTACTTGTAATTTCTGGATTTAGAGCACTGTATCCAAAGTTATGACATTGCAAAATTGGCTAAGTTGCTGTTCATTTGGTTAGAATTTTGTAACCAACTTAAAAAATCCATAACTTGGTCCATAGGTGGGCTATTGATGGAAAAAAAAATTCTTTGGGTTACTCTAAGTCTCTAGTTGGTAATGGAGCTAATAAAATAGGGGTGTATGTGGCTAGAATGATACAGTTTATTAGTGGAAGTTACAGGTGCAATTGCTGGTCACTAGAACTTAACAAGATTGCCTAATGTGTGGAAGCCAAAACTAAGACTTGTGCTAGTGTTTTCCTTCTTAGCTGCCATAGTGTGCATAGATGTAAATATGTGTGTTATGGTTAGGCCAATATGCATGTATTAGCATTGTGCTCAAGAGGGTCACTTGAGTATGTACACTAGGGGTGTTTTTGTAATGACCTATAGGACACACTAATCCTGAGAGTTTAAATGCACAGTTTTGGCACCATAACTGGACTACCCCGGAGTGGGTAACATGCACTATTCACCATCTCTAACCTCTCATTTTCATATATCTCTCTCTAACTCCATTAGAGCACATAATCAAGCTTTCAAAGGTGCATTTCTTGGTGAAATCAAGAGCCCCCAAGCGAGTATATCAACACCCAAGCTAGGTGGAGATCATTGGATGTGCAATTTGATGTTTCCAAGGAGTTCTAGCTCAAGAACTCTATGTAAGTCAAAACCCACGAAATTTCTTTGGTTCTAAGTTGTTTATGAGCTTATAAATAGTCTTGATTCAGCTTCCTTGGTGCTCATTTTTTAAGGAAACTTGCCTAAAACCTAGGAAATCCTTAGTGGATCCTTTGAAGCTTATGTGGGTTTACTTGCTTGATTCTTGCATAATTATGTTTAAGGTAAGGGGATTTCTTGTTTTCCATGTTATATTAATGCATTTCTATCATATTTGGCCTCAGGGATGAGTAATTGCAAGCTTAGTTGTGATTTGAACCAAGTTTGAGTCAATTGTGCATAGTTTTCGTGAAGAACAATGGAGCTAGCAAGTTTTTGGAGAACGGCACTTGGGTGCCAAAGGAATTCATGTCCAAGTCATGGTCATGAGGCGTATATGCCAGCTGGGGCCCAGGTGCTAGGATACTCATATTTAGACAGCATCAAATGAACTATAGCGCTGCAGTGCAAGGCTCACGCTGTAGTGCCATAGTTGCTTCGGAACACATCGAAGAAGGTTGTTTTTAGTTCCTAATTCATTGCTAAACATCCTAGACATGTTCTAAAAGTTGGATAAATATTTGAAATGGAAAAAGAATGAAAAACAAGTGACAATTGAATTAAATGAAGCAAGGGGACGATGGTGTGTGCAGAATTGAACCATGTGTATCTCTAAGGGCATTTTGGTGCCCTAGTTGAGGCTTGTACTCATCCCTAAGGTATTTTAAATTCATTAATAGTGAGTAACCAAGTATTTTAATGAAGGATCATGTTGAACTAGCAATGGTGAACTAGAACCGTAGCCTAGTTAACTAAGAATGGCGCATGTGCACTATGGCATGGTTAGTGAGGGCAACATATGGCACAACTTCTTGTAGCTTGGTAAGATGATTTGGTTAGTATTTTATTGACCCTAGATTGGTTCAGGAGCTACAAGAACTACAAATAGCTAAGGAAAGTAGCTAAGGGTCAAAAAAGGCACTAAGAGGCTAATAGGGGCACATAAGTGCATATAGGCACAATGTGAGCTCTAGGGGCCTGGGAAGCCTAGATTGGATAATATGGGAGCTTTGCATGGCTTGGGAGGTTGCTTAATACCCAAGTAAGTGCAAGTTACCCTAGGGAATCAAGAGGAACACTAAAAGATCTAAGTAGATAGGTGACTTAACACTCAAGCTAAGTTACATGGGCACATTAGGGGGTCTTTGAGGAGCAAGGTATTGAAGCTATCTTAGTGCATTTGGGACCTTAATTGATAGCCGAAGGGCTATTACCCTTGGAACTCCTAAGCTTTGAGGAGCACCACCCTCGGTAAAGGTCGAGCACCACCCTCGGTGAAAGTCAAGCACCACCCTCGGTAAAGGTCGAGTATCGCCCTCGGAGTGGGCGAGCGGCAACCTCGGGAAAAGAGGGCACTCAGTCCTTGACCGTTTAACCTCGGTAAACCACCATACTCGACGATGTTGAGCTTTTACCGAAGGCCCCTTGCTCTACCAAAAAACTCATCCTAAGCCCTCGGTAAGGATATCTAGCCGAAGGGGGCTCATACCCCGAAGAGGTCTCTTTCATTGAAGGGGTCTTGCGAGCATGACAAAAATAGTTAAGGAGCCTCTGACACAGAGACCTCGCACATGCCCTTGACACACGGGCCTCCCACGGCCCTAACTTTTGGCCAAAACGGCCTATGGCCAGCTAAAGATCCCTATTCCTGAAGGTATGGGCCGCATCTGGTCAAACACGTGTCATCATCTAAGCCGGCTATGTCAAACAGACTTCTCCCAACATCCTCTTATAAATACTTGGGATAACGTCCTTGGTAAGGACACAATCAGAACTCTCTAGTGAACTCTCTCCACTATTTTACTCTCCACTTTCTGCTCCTTACTTGCAAAATAGTAACATGGGCGTCGGAGGCTACTCTCCCGGAACACATTCTTAAGAGCTCCTAACCCTTGTTCTTTTCAGTATTTCAGGCACCCTCAAGTCGGAAGTCTCCCCTTCAGACACCCTCCACACCGGAAGCCCCTACTTCAGGTCACTATGTCGTACAACGAAGATGCCAACGGGCATCATTTGGCGCCGTCTGTGGGAAATCACCCTCACATAGCCATCATTGAGACTCGGCGTTCTAAGGATAAGGGGTTGCCGAAGTCCCATCCGCACCGGAGAATCAACTGGCAACCAAAACACCCACCGTATGGACTTCTTTGCTTGAGGATGAACGCCCTCTAACGATCACGATGAGCTTTTTATAGGATTTTTAGCGCTCTGTTGTAGCTGAAATGACGCAATAGTGGGATCAGAGGTGGTCTCAGCAACATTCGGGCCGAAGGGCGCCCTCACCAACTCCCCATCAGGAGAAAAGCCCGAAGTCCACTCACTGGAGTTCGGGGAGTGGAGACTCTCACGACGAATCCTCAACGGATGGCGTACCTCTTAGAGGTAGACATAGCAGAGAAGCGGCGTCAAAAGGGCAAAAGCTTCCTACCGGCGAAGTTCATCACCGGAGAAGAAATCACGATCACCCATTCGCCAAAGTCACTCCCAAAAAAGGAGGCGTTGTTCTCCGTTGTCGGAGGTCTCCAGGTGGAAAGAAGAGCCTAGCACCACCATCCTCATGGAAAACATCCTGGAGAGGTTGGAGAAAGTGGAAGTGCAGATGGCTCAAAAGCCTGTCTGGTCAAGGTTGTCGGAAACCTTCACCGGAGAAAAGTCACCCTTAATCCGAGCAATAGTTGAGGCACCTATGCCAAGCGACTTCCGGGTGCCACGCTTGGAGATGTACGATGGGCGAAGTGACCCCCAAGCCCACCTAACCAAGTACAGGTGTAGTTTGGTTCTACACGGCACCGATGATGCTACCCTTTGTAAGTGCTTTGAGGTTACCTTCTCCGACCCGGCAACCGCGTGGTACAACTCCCTCGCCCTTGGAACTATAATGAGTTTCCAATAGCTGTCCACAACGTTCAAGCAACAGTTCATCAACAGTAGGCCAATGGTGAAGATTCCGGTTCAAATGTTTGACATTGTGCAAAGAAATGGAGAGACCATTCGCGACTATGTCGAAAGATTTAACCGAGAGGCCTTGAGCGTGCCGGACTTCCACCCCGAAATAGGTATCCTTGCCATGATACGAGGACTTTGGCGAGACTCACAACTCTTTTATGAGTTCTCGAAGAACCCCCTGACACCCTCGGCGAGTTCTACTGAAGGGCCCGGCAGCACATAACAGCCGAAGAGCTGAGGATGGGGGGACCAAAGTCCGATAGCCATCAGCTTGAAAGACACAGCCACCAAAATCGCTATTCTGTTGAGGGCAGGGGAAGACCCCGAAAGTAGAAGGGGAAAAAACCCATGTCATTCACCCCCCTGAACACCTCTAGAACAAACATACTATTGGCCATGGAAAGCCAAGGCAATCCAATCCAGCGTCCAAAGGCCATGACTTCGGAAAACAAGAAAAATATGAAGAAATTTTGCCAGTTCCACCGCGACCATGGGCATGACACAGAGGATTGTTTCTAGCTGAGGAAGTACATCTAGCCTCTTATAAAGCAGGGCCAACATCGACATTACCTGCGGATGCCGTCCCCAAAGGGGAGGAGGGAAGAGGAGAAGAAAGGAGATGATGACTATGATTCTGGAAGATGTCGAGATCGAAGTCCCAAGGGGCATCCACCACGACCAGCAGGAGTAATCCAGATGATCACCATGGGGATACCGTCGGCTGAAAGGAAAAGAAAAATAAGGGAGATCTCGGTCATGGAGTTCGGTTGCCAGTCGAACAAGCTTGTTCGGAAGGATGGATCCACCGTGATGTTTCCTCATGATGACCCACTCTTAATCATGGTGAGGATAAGGAGTTGGGATGTTAACAGAATACTTCTCGACGATGGTTCCAACGCCGATGTCTTATTCTCCCATTTGCTGCAGAGTTTGGGTGTCACAAAAGGCGATCTCAAGCCTGTCACTTCCCCTACCTTCGAGGTAGGCCCGTCTGAACTTCCTGTCCTTGGATGGATTGACCTGCCTCTAATGCTAAGGGGAGCTTCGTTGCAAAACAAAGGTGAGCTCTTTGCTTTCGCAATGACAAGGTGCATCGTCATAGATGTCCCTTCGTCATACAATGCAATCCTCGAGAAGTAGACGCAAGGGAATCTCCACATTCATCCAGATGTGAAATACTTGACTGTCACCTTCGCAACTGATAGCCAAAGTGCTGATCATCCTTCGGAGGCACGGGTTCAACCAAAGCACCAACCTCGAAATAGAGATCACCCACCACAGAAAGAAGGATGTTCGACCTCGGGAAATCCAGTAGCGGCATTTCTCTGTGCCGGGAAGCGACAATGCGGACCTTGGGTGACGGACAGGCTATCCCCGAAAATGGGGGTGTCCCCGGGAAAGGTCATCTTCGGGAGCTACATTCCTGCAATATCAAAAGTGACCTCGGGAGACAAGTTCTCCGAAAAGGTCTCTTCTACCGAAGGAGACTTCGGGAGTACGGCAGGAGCATTTATGGAGCATTTAAAGAGCCTCTGACGTATCCCCAATAATCCGCCCCCCAGCCGTATCCTGACACGCCGCCTGCAGGGACACCCAAGCACGCCACTTTCGGGTCATCTCAGAGCCTTAGCCTGGCAGCCGATGCCGACTAGGAGTCCTCTATTGACCAAAAGACGTGGAACGCATCTTGCCGAACACGTGTCATGATCTGGGCCGACCAACCGAGAAGGACTACTACAATTCGTCCCCCTATAAATACTTGGTAATTATTCCAGGTAAGGGGAGAAACATTGATTTGAGATAAAATACATCTCTGCTCTTTAATCGTCTGATTACCTCAAAAATACTCACTTGGGCGTCGGAGGCTTCTCCCCGAAAAAACACTCCGGGGACCTCCTCACCCTTGCTTCCTGTCATTTTCAGGTGATATTCTCAGCTGCGCTCGTCCCGGGCCTCCCACCATTTCTACGGGTTCCTACCGCCTTCACCATGACAAACGAAACAGATGCCGAAGGGCATCAGTTGGCGTCGTCTGTGGGAAACAACACCCAGGTCACCGTCGTTGAAACTCAGCGTTTTAAGGACTAGGGACTCCCGAGGTCCCCGTCCGCGCCAGAAGCTCAACTGGCAACCGAACAAACTACGGCAGGGACTTCCTCGCCCGAGGATGAGTGTCCACTAACTATTACTATGGCCTTCCTGCGTGAATTTCAGCGCTCGGTTATGGCTAAAATGATGCAGCAGTTAGATCAAAGGTGGCCACAGCCAACCCCAGGGCAAAGGCCCTCATCACCAGCGCCTAGGCGTGAGAAGAGCCGCTGATCAACTCATCGGAGCTCGGGAAGTGGGGATCAACGCGATGAATCCTCAACGGAAAACATACCCCTCAGGGCGCGACTTGTGGGAGAAACGGGGACAAAGCAACCCAAGGCCCCTCGCCGAAAGAGTTCCACCCCCGAGGTAAAGTCACCGTCTCCCCGGCGCCGAAGCCATTCCCCAAAAAGAAGACGTCAGTCTCCATTCCCAGAAGCCTACCGGCAGCAGGAAGAAGAACCTAGTGCCACACTCCTCATGGAGAAAATCCTAAAGAGGATAGAAAGAGTGGAGAGACAAGTAGCTCGAAAGCCCGTCTGGGCTAGATTGTCAGAAACCTTTAATGGAGATGAGTCGCCATTCACCCGAACGGTAGTCGAGGCACCTATGCCAAGTGGTTTTCGGGTACCTTGGCTGGAAACATACAATGGCCGGACCGACCCCCAGGTTCATCTGACCAAGTATAAGCGCAGTATGATACTGCATGGAGCTGATGATGCTACCTTGTGCAAATGCTTTGAGGTCACCCTTGCTGGGCCGGCCACGGCGTGGTACAACTCGCTGGCTCCCGGAGGCATCATGGAGTTCCAAGAACTGTCTGCTGCCTTCACGCAGCAGTTCATCGGGAGCCGCCCAATGGTGAAAATGCCCGTCCAAATGTTCGATTTAGCGCAGAAAAATGGTGAAACCATACGCGACTACGTCGAAAGGTTCAACAGAGAAGCCTTGAGTGTCCCAGATTTCAGGCCGGAGATACGTATCTTGGCCATGACACGAGGACTTCGGAGAGACTCCCAGCTGTTCTACGAGTTCTCCAAAGATCCCCCTGACACGCTCGGTGAATTCTACCAAAGGGCGGAGCAGCACATGACCGCCGAAGAACTAAGAATGGGAGGCCCGAGGTCCGATCATGTCCGCACCGAGGGACCGAGTCAGCAAACTCGCTACCCAGCTGAAACAAGTGGGCGCCCTCAGAAGTTTAAGGGAAGGAAGCCCATCGCCTTTACTCCCCTGAACACCATGAGGACGAACATCCTGATGGTGATGGAAAGGCAAGGGACTCAGATTCAATGTCCGAAGGCCATGACCACAGACAACAAGAAGAATATGAAAAAATTCTGCCAATTCCATCGAGACCACGGGCATGATACCGAAGATTGCTTCCAATTGAGGAAGTACATAGAGACACTGATAAAGCAAGGACAACTTCGGCGTTACCTGCGCATACCCTCCCCCAAGGGAAGGAGGGAAGAAGAAGGAAAGGTAGAGGATGAAGAATATGACTCCGATAGGCGTCGAAACCGAAGTCCGAAAAGGCGTCCCCCGCCCCCGGCAGGAGTAATACAAATGATCACCACAGGGCTGCCGTCGGCGGAAAGAAAAAGAAAAGCCAGAGAGATTTCGGTAATGGAGTACGGGAATCCATAAAAAAAGCTCACCCGAAAGGATGGATCCACCGTCATTTTTCCCCATGACAATCCTTTGCTAATTATGGCAAGGATAGGAAGCTGGGACGTCAAGAGAGTACTACTTGACAATGGCTCAAATGCAGACGTCCTATTCTCACACCTGCTACCAAGCTTGGGGATATCGAGAAGCGACCTCAAATCCGTCACTTCTCCTACTTTTGGAGTAGGGCCGTCCGAACTTCCCGTCCTTGGATGGGTAGATCTTCCTCTGATGCTGAAGGGAACTTCAGCAAACAATAGAAAGGAGCTGTTCGCCTCTGTAATGACAAGGTTCATCGTCATCGATGTCCCTTCGTCATACAATGCCATCCTTGGAAGGCAAACGCAAGGACACCTCTACATTCGCCCGGATGTGAAGTACCTAACAATTACCTTCGCCACCAAGGATGAAGATGCCGAGATCTTCATCGACCAGGGGGAGGTGCGAAAGGTGTTTGTAAAGGTGAGAAAAGCCCCAGCGACGAATTATGCGCAGACTACAGAAACAAAGGCTCTGCCCGCACAAGAGTCAGAAGAACAAGGAACAGAGGATCCTGAAAAAGTAGAAACGGAAGAGATAGAGCTCGTCCCAGGCCGAAACACCCAAATAGGAAAAAAATTGGCCAAATGAGAAAAGGAAAAGCTTGTATCTTTCCTACTAATGAATAAAGATCTCTTCGCCTACTCGCTGAAATACATGCCCGGGGTAGACCCTCGTATAATAAAGCATAGCCTCAAAGTAAACCCCGAGGCAAAGCCGTTCAGGCAAAAGAAGCGAAGCCTCTCGGCGCACAAAAACAACTTCATCAAAACCGAAGTCCAACACCTGTTAGACGCGGGGATAATCAGGGAAGTCAAGTACCCCGAATGGCTAAGCAATGTAGTCATCGCCACAAAAGAAGGGAGCAACAAGCTCCGAATGTGCGTTGACTTCCGAAATGTAAATGATGCTTGTCCTAAAGATTCATATCCTCTCCCGCCGATAGATCAATTGGTGGACTCGATTGCCGAATATAGGCTGCTGAGCTTCCTAGATGCTTTTAGCGGGTATCACCAAGTTAGGTTGAACCCCGAGGACAAGGAAAATACCGCCTTTATCACCAAAGTTTGTACGTATTATTACGTCAGAATGCCCTTCGGGCTTAAAAATGCAGGAGCTACCTACCAGAGGCTAATGAACAAGGTCTTTAGTCGACAAATAAGGAGAAACATGGAAGTCTACGTGGATGATATGATAGTCAAAAGCAGATTGCCCGGCAGCCACATTGCTGATTTGGAGGAAACTTTCCACCAACTTAGAGCATTTGGAATTCATCTCAATCCCGAGAAGTGCGTCTTCGGCGTAAGTTCGGGCAAGTTTCTCGGATTTATGGTATCGAAAAGGGGTATCGATGCCAACCCAGAAAAAGTCAAAGCTCTACTTGAATTTCGAACTCCTGTCATAACAAAAGATGTGCAAAAGGCTTACGGGCAGAATAACCTCCCTTAGTAGGTTCATATCCAGGTATGGAGATCGGTGCCGAGCATTCTTTAAGGTGCTCACTAAAGCAGCAAAAAATAGTGGCAATATCGAAAATACCGATCATCCTTGGAACGAGGATTGCCAAAAAGCCTGTGAAGAGCTCAAAGTTTATCTGGCCTGACTACCCACTCTTCGGCAACCTCGAGAGGGAGAATCCCTTGTGTTATTCCTTGCTGTTGCTGAAAAAGCACTGAGCTCGGTTCTCGTAAAGGAAGAATGAGTGGTTCAATGGCCAGTCTATTACGTGAACAAATCTCTGCATGGAGCCGAAGTCAGGTACCCCTTACTTCAAAAAGCTATTTATGCCTTAGTACTAGCAAGTAGAAGACTGCGTCCATATTTTCAGGCTCATCCCATCACTGTCCGAAGTAATCTACCCCTTCGGGATGTCATGAAGAGGGTAGATCATTCGGGAAGGCTTTCCAAATGGTGCATAGAGCTCGGAGAGTATGATATCACTTACGAACCAAGGAAAGCAATAAAAGCCCAAGCCCTGGCAGACTTCATTGCCGAAGTACCTTTCGCCGAAAGTGATCAGTTTGACCTTGGCAAAAGTGAGCCATAATGGACCCTGTTCGTGGATGGGGCCTCCGGCTCTGAGCACCAGGGAGCTGGGGTAGTCATACGCGGCCCCGAAGGCATGGAAGTAATGAAAGCCATCAAATTCGGGTTTAGTGTCACCAACAACGTGGCAGAGTACGAGGCCCTCATAGCAGGGTTGCGCCTTGCTAGAAAGATTGGTGTGAGAAACCTGAAAGCCCACAATGATTCTCAGCTGGTTCTCAGCTGGTGGTCTGACAGATGGCAGGGGACTACAGTGCAAAAGATCCAACTTTGGCTAAATACCATGAGCTTGTGTCAAAGCTCATCCGGGAATTCAACGCGGTGCATATTGAAAATGTGCCTCGACGAAGCAACACCGAGGCAGATAGTCTGGCGAAGTCAAAAAACTTCACCGAAATATTGAGTCACCCCAGCATCGCGGTAATGAGCACAACAACCTCAGAGGAAGGATGGGAGAATCCTATAAAGATGTATCTTATAACCTCGGAGCTTCCCGAAGACCCCCACGAAGCGGCAAAAGTGCGAAGACGTTTCGTACGATACTTCTTAATAGGGGAAGAATTATACCGACAGGGATTTGCAAGTCCATTGCAAAGATGTATTGGTGAAAAGGACACTCGAGAAATTCTCGAGGAAGTCCACGAGGGAATCTGTGGTGCCTACATCGGGACTGATGCTTTGGCAGGAGTGATACTTCGCCAAGGGTATTTTTGGCCCACATTAAGAAAGGACGCAAGATAGTTTGTCCAAAAATGTGACGGTTGCGAGAGACACGCAAAAGTCCAAAGATTGCCCTCGGAACTAATAAACTCGACTGACTACCCCTGTCCCTTTGCAGTATGGGGCATTGACCTCATCGGCCCACTCCCGACAACACCTGGAGGAGTGAAAGTCTATGTGGTCGCGGTAGACTACTTCACCAAGTGGGTAGAGGCAGAGCCCCTAGTAACTATCACAGCAAAGGATATACAAAAATTTGTCTGGAAAGGAATAATATGCAGGTTTGGCATACCGAGGGTGATAGTCGCTGATAATGGTTCCCAGTTTATTGACAAAGGGTTTCAGGAATTCATCACTAGCCTCGGAATAAAGATGCACTTTGCCCCCGTAGCTCATCCCCAGAGCAACGGACAAGTAGAGGTGTCTAATAGGACCATAAAAGATGGTCTGAAAAAGAGATTAGGGGAGGCAAAGGGAAAATGGCCAGGAGAACTTCCTAGTGTGCTATGGAGCTATCAGACAACCCCTCGAAGAGCTACGGGTGAAACACCGTTTTCGCTCATCTTCGGCACAGAGGCTATTATCCTTGTTGAGGTAGTATGGCCATCAATCAGAATACAGGTGTTCGACGAAGGAGGAAATGACCTCGGGTTAAGAACCAAGCTCGACCTAGTGGATGAGCATAGAGAGATGGCCGAGCTCAGAAGAAAGGCTTTTCAGCAAAGAGTGGCCATAGCAGCGAACTCGCATGCCAGGCCCAAAGGAATAAAAAATGAGACCTCGTCCTCCGAAAGGCCGAATTTGAACCCCGAAAACCGTCCCACAGGGTACTTCGGCCAAATTGGAAAGGACCTTACTTGGTCCTGGACGAGGTCCGAAATGGAGTATATAAGCTCGGGAACACCGAAGGGGAAGAACTGAAAAACACCTAGCATTCAGATGCCCTAAAGAAATTCTATACTTAGAACTCTTTTCAGAAAGATTGTAGCTACTCTTCCCCACAATCATCAATAAAGGCACAAGACAAATGATGTCGTCAGATTGAAAAATTAGTTCCTTAATGGTTTTTCTTTCGGAACTAACTTTGGGATGAAGTATAAACTCGGCAGAGTTCAGAAAAGGTCTAAAACTACTCTCCCCGAAGAAGTAAGTACGGCCAAATTCACCGAAAGTACGCGCTTAGAACTACCTCTGAAAAATCGTATTCGGAAGAGTGGATGGAGAATTGGAGAAAGAATCTTCATTCAAAAATTCTAAGGCAAAAGATGTACGAGCAAACAGGAGTACAAAAAGATAAGAAGAAGCCTATGGCTGAGCAGGGACATCCGATGTCTCATCATCATCGGGCTCAGTCGGAGGCACCGGCTTAGCTGGAGAGAGATTGAGAAAATCTGGCTTTGACCATACCTCCTGAGGCCCCTCGGGAAAATCCAAGGCGGACAAGTAGGAAACGTCGAGCCCCGAGTGCCGAGCAAGGACTTGGTGCTATGCCAAGTAGAAGCCGTCTTGAAAAGCCACTTTCGCCATTTGCTCAGATTTGACCTTCTCAGCACTAAGGGCATCCAGTTTAGTTCCAAGCTTGGCAATCTTCTCCTCCAGCTTCTTCCTCTTCTTGCTCTTAGTCCCCTCCTTCAGAGATTTAATCTGGGCCTTGAGGTTGGCGTTCAAAGCAAATGCCTTCGCCAAGCTCTTGCCATTTTCAGCGCTCGCCTTCCGAAGAGCCTTGTTCTCTGAAGAGACGACGACGCATTTCGAGCTAATGTCGTCAACCTTGGCAGTAAAATCCAGTAGCAGTTCCTGTTTGCTCGCCGCGAGCTCGGCCCGAAGATTCACCACGTCCTCATTTACGGTATTGAGCTCACCATATTTAAGGACGTGTTTGGCACACAACTCTTTCATTTTGCTCAAAGAATCTTCAGACCGGGAACGGGCTTCTGATTGCTTCAGCGCTCAAGTGTGGAAATACCCGCTGTATGGCAAAAGCTGCAAAAAAGGAGCCCCCGAATGAGTATCAAAAGCATGTTGAAAGCTTAAAAGAAAAAATCTCCCAGTAAACAAAGAAGAGAGAACTACCTAGGCAGCGTGCTCGGTCATCCT
Source organism: Aquilaria sinensis (assembly GCA_005392925.1). Classification (NCBI taxonomy): domain Eukaryota; kingdom Viridiplantae; phylum Streptophyta; class Magnoliopsida; order Malvales; family Thymelaeaceae; genus Aquilaria; species Aquilaria sinensis. The sequence goes on along the minus strand of SMDT01001498.1, from coordinate 1,504 downwards.
TGCAACAAGGATCTCCTCATTAGGACATTCGGTAATGAGCGACTGAAAGGTGGCACTTGTCATCATTGCCGTCACCATTTGAGAAGCCATCAACTGGCTATCCTCAGAGAACAGGTTCATGTCCTCTGTGAACGTCCAGAAGGGCTCCCTCGGCATCTTGTCGTGAGGGATCCGCTTGTCCCGAAGAGCCCTTCGCCGGGCGTGAGTGTTCATCCAGGGTGCCGCAAGCATATCCTCTGCAAGTTTACGCCGAAGTTTTGTCAGTACGTCATCCCTTAGCCATTCATCCAAAAAATTGTAGATACGAAAGATACTAATGTTTGCAGGAGAATGGCTAAGGAACCAACCTGGTAGAACTTCGGCGACGTCGTCCTCAGACCCATCCTCCCGGACTTCACCAGGAATGTTTTTCCCCTTCCTTCTTCTGCTCTCTTCAAGATCCTGAGAAGATCCTTGCTCGAAAGAAGGCTCGGCGGGAAGAATGGGGCTCAGTGCTACCCCAAGAAGGGCAGAGTCCGAAGGGAGGTCCGCCGGCATTGAAGGAGGAGCAGGAGATTGGTCCTGCACCTCCACAATGACTTCGGGGGAGGGAGGAGTAACAGCCCTAGTCTTCTTGCCCCGAAAAGGCCCGCTACTGCTCGTCTTCTTCCACTTAGCAGGTGCCTTCTTACGCGTCTGCTCCCCCCTCTGGGCCTGGCTGAGGAAAAACGACCTGTAGTATTCGGCAGATTGATCGCCCATCTCTGCAAAATGAAAAGATATCAGCGTAAGTCCAAAAGGAAAAAACATATCGAAACCGGGGAAGAGACTTACTCTCAGCAAAATACTCATATGTAATCTCCCCCCGAAGGAGCATGACTATCCAGGCCTTCTTCCCCGGAAGAACGGGCACGGGTAAACCGAAGTCACTCTTGTGTACGTTCACCACTCCCATCTCCCGAAGAACCTCCTCGGTCATAAGGTCCCACTTGATGGGAAAAGGGTAAGGTGAACGCGGAGGGACCTCGGGGTCCCAGTCGGCCACCGCCCGGATGAGCCTATCAAGTTGATCAAACTCGCGAACCAGCTCCCGAGTCAGAAGCCTCCGGGGGTCAACAACATCCATGTTCAGGGTCCCTGAAGCCCATTTGGTGGGCACATGATGCCATAGCTCGGGGACCGGCAGGAAGAAAAACTTCTTCTGCCACCCCCACCAGCTGTCCTTGTTGTCAAAGGTGAAGGTGAACTTTTTGCTCCCAGACCCTCGGGGAAGCAGGAAGTAAAAGCCGCCCTTCGGGACCGGGTGGAGTTTGTAGTACTGGATGAAGAAAAGGAAGTGGGGCTTTATCTTAAAAACCCCACACATGCAGATAAAAGAGTTGAAGTAGGAGTAAGAATTTGGGGGAAGTTAGTTCACGGCGATCCCGTGGAAATCGTAAAATTCACAGATCATGCGGTGAGGAAGGTACCGAAGACCGGCTTTCAGTTGAGCTCGGTAAACGGTAACCTTATGCAAACCCGGCAT
>SMDT01001497.1:0-88608 GCA_005392925.1 Aquilaria sinensis | reverse complement strand
AATTTGATGGCCAAGAGGATTTGAAGGCAAAGAGGTTCCTTAGAGGACTAAGGCCCGAACTGAGGCAAATACTTAGGGCAGTGGGTGCCCATAACTATTATGATATTGTTCATAGAGCTATGGCCTTAGAACAAGAATTTAGAGGCCAAACTGTGAGAGGCCCTGGTAATGCCAGTAGGATGCAAAAGGCATCCAAAAAAAGAGGTAGAGAAAACTTGGCATATGAGCCAAGAAAGGATAACGGCAGAGAAAAGAAGGCAGCTCGTTATGGACCTCCATGTGAGACTTGTGGAAAATTCCATGGCCAAAAGCCATGCTACAGGCTCATAAATGGATGCCTTAAGTGCGGTGCCCAGGATCACTGGGTAAGAGACTGCCCCATCAGAAAGGAGGAGCAGGGAACTATAGGAAGGTTTGGTAATAGATGGGCACAAGGGCAATTGCCTGTGAAGAGGCAGAACATACCTCTGCCTCCAATAAGGAAGAATCTGGGCCCTAACATGCCTTTAGACAAAGGAAGGCAAATCAGGCTCCTGGAAGAGTTTTCCAAATAGAAACCTCAAGAAGGGCCTTAGACGCCCAGAAGGCCAAAGGAGCAGAGAGTGCAGAAGAAGAAAACTAGGCCAAGCTGGTTAGGAAAACTCTAACAGGTACCATTTTACTTAATGGTTATGAAGTATCAGTTTTATATGATATTGGTGCATCATTGTCTATCATATTTGCTGGACTTGTTAGAGCTTTAAATCTCGAAGTATGCAATACTGATGAAATGTACCTAGTAAGGACTGTAGGAAATGAAATCCTGTTTGCATACCATATGGTAAAAAGTTGCATGCTTAAGCTTGGTGAAATAGAACTTAAAGCAGACCTGATAGTTTTAGATACAAATGGATATGATATCATACTGGGTATGAACTGGCTTAGTGCAAATAAAGTAGTCATAGACTGCCATTGCCAGGCAAATTTGTCTGCCTGGACACAAACCTCAATCTTTGGAAAGATTATTTGGGTTAGTCCCAGAGAGTCAACTAAAAGTGGTGGAGCACAAACCCTTAGTAATCAAAGGAGAATACTTAGGGTTAAATGGAATTGAAGTAGAAGTAAAGCTGGGTAAAATACCCATAATAAGAGAATTCCCCGAAGTGTTCCCCACAGATCTCCCAGGACTCCCTCCCACAAGAGAGGTTAAGTTTGAGATCAGGTTGGTACCCGGAGCTGCACCTATGTCCATTGCTCCTTATAGGATGGCTATTCCTAAAATGGTGGAGCTAAGAAATCAATTGGATGAATTGCTTGAGAAGGTTTCATTAGGCCAAGTACATCTCCTTAGGGAGCACCTGTACTTTTTGTGAAGAAAAAGGATGGAACCCTTAGGTTGTGCATTGACTACAGAAAGCGCAATGCACTAACCATTAAGAATAAATACCCCCTCCCAAGGATTGAAGATCTATTTGATCAGTTAAAGGGAGCTAGGGTTTTCTCCAAGATAGACCTCAGATGTGGATACTTCCAGCTAAGGGTCAAAGAAGATGATGTACCAAAGATAGCCTTCAGGACCAGATATGGCCATTTTGAGTACACTGTGATGCCATTTGGGCTCACAAATGCCCCAGCCTTTTTCATGGACCTCATGCAAAGAGTGTTTAAGGCATTTTTGGACCACTTTGTTGTGGTATTTATCGATGATATACTAGTGTACTCAAAGGATGAAGAAGCCCATAAGGACCACCTGAGAGTGGTGCTAAGCTTGCTAAAGGAACATGAGCTATATGGCAAGCTAAGTAAGTGTCAATTCTTGGCTAAGGAAATTGGATTTCTCGGGCATGTGATCAACGAGCATGGTTTAGCTATTGATCTCGAGAAAATTAAGGCTGTCTTGGAATGGATGCAACCTCAGACTATGAGGGACATAAGAAGCTTCCTAGGACTTGCTGGCTACTATAGGAGATTTGTGCCCAAATTTTCTGTACTAGCAGCTCCACTCACTCAATTAACAAGAAAGGACCAAAAGTTTGAGTGGAGTGAGCAATGTAAGGCTAGTTTCCCAGAACTTAAGAAAAGATTGACTATAGCCCCAATACTAGTTCTACCATACCCTACTAAGGAGTATGAAGTATTCACTGATGCTTCTCAATTAGGGCTAGGCTGTGTCTTAATGCAAGGGAAACAAGCAATAGCCTATGGATCAAGGCAACTAAGGCCTCATGAAAAGAATTATCCAGTTCATGATCTGGAGTTAGCTGTAGTGATCTTTGCTCTCAAACAATGGAGACACTACTTGCTAGGAGGAAAATTTCAAGTCTTCACAGACCATAAGAGTTTGAAATATTTGTTCACACAGAAAGACTTGAACATGAGGCAAAGAAGATGGCTTGAGTACTTAAAAGATTTTGAGTGCGTCATCGAGCATACAGCTGGGAAAGCTAATGTAGTAGCTGATGCTTTTAGTAGAAAGTACACGGGAGTACTCAAAGCCACTGGAGAGCTTGCTGAGGCAGAGGTACTCAGTATAACTGAGTTAGCCCAAGAATGGGGACAGTGGGAAATGGACCAAGTAAAGGTCCTAACTATTAGGTCTGAGTGGAAATACCTAATTCAAGAAGCTCAGCTTCAAGATGAGAAGATTCCCAGGATCTCTGGGCAGAAACAAGGAAAATTGTATCAAGGATTTTCCTTTAAGCCTGGACTATTATACTTCCAGAATAGGATTTATGTGCCAAATAAGGATGAACTTAGGCAACAAATCCTAGAAGAAGCCCACTCCAGTTTGATGAGTATACATCCTGGAGCTCAGAAAATGTATAAAGATTTGAGGTCCCATTTCTGGTGGCCATATATGAAACAAGAGATTGGTGCTCATGTGGCTAAGTGTATGACTTGTCAACAAGTCAAGGTGGAGCACCAGAGACCTGGTGGTAAGCTACAAAGCTTGCCTGTACCATAAAGGAAGTGAGGATCCATATCCATGGATTTTGTAGTGAGTATGCCGCTGACTCGAAGGAAGGGTAATGCAATCTGGGTCATAGTGGATAGATTGACCAAGGCAGGCCACTTCTTGCCCATAAACCTTACAGACTCACTGGAGAAATTGGCTCAATTATATGTTAAGGAGATTGTAAGATTGCATGGTGCACCAGATGACATTGTCTCAAATAGAGACCCAAGATTTGTGTCCAGATTCTGGAAGTCCTTGCACCATGCCTTGGGCACTAAGCTAAGTTCAGTTCTGCATACCATCCTCAAACGGATGAACAGACTGAAAGGACCAATCAAACCTTGGAGGATTTGTTAAGATGTTGTGCCATAGACTTTCAAGGAGAATGGGATAGACATTTACCTTTAGTAGAGTTTTCATACAACAACAGCCATCACTCAGTGATTGGCATGGCACCTTATGAAGCACTTTATGGAAGAAGGTGTGTAACTCCACATTGCTGGCATGAGCCAGGAGATAAATTAGAAATAGGCCCAGAGCTCATAAGGGAGACTACTGGGAAGATTAAATTAATCCAAGAAAGGATTAAGGCTGCCAACAATAGGCAAGAATCATATGCCAACCTCAAGAAAAGAAGGGACCTGGAGTTCCAGGTAGGAGACCGAGTATGGTTAAAAGTGTCTCCTATGAAAGGAATAATGAGGTTTGGCAAGAGGGGAAAGTTGGCCCCGAGGTATGTGGGACCATACCTAATACTCGCAAGAGTTGGAAACGTAGCCTACAAGTTAGAGCTACCCCCTGAGCTCGGACATGTACATGACACCTTCCACGTAAGCTTGTTAAAGAAGTGTGTCTCCGATCCTAAACAAGTAGTACATGTCACTAGTGTTCCCATTACCCAAAATCTCACATATGAAGAAGAACCAATTCGGGTATTGGCAAGAGACACTAGGAAGCTTAGGAGTAAATGGATACCTATGGTAAAAGTCCAATGGACTAACCATTCTGAGGACGAGGCCACGTGGGAGGTTGAGGCTGAAATGCTTAAGAGCTATCCTGATATATTCCCTAAACTCCTAGGAAATTTGGAGGACCAAATTTCTTAAGGAGGGGAGTGTTGTAATGCCTGCAAATTCCTAAGTGATTTAAGCCTCGGGCTATGAAGAGAATTTTTTTCCCAATTTGGGAATTGAGCTCATTAAGCTCGGGAGACACTAAATTAAGTGGGACTGGGGAGTATGATGAGTGTTGGACACTCTCAAAATTTAATCTTGGCTTAGGCCAAGAAAAATGATGAAAATATAAGGTGAGGGACTCAATTGGACAAAGGGGACTTTTGGTGGTTGGGCTCAATTGCCCAAATACAAGGAATTGAGGGACTAAGGGGGGGATTAGCCAATTTTAAAGGCATTGGATGCCATGGCTGCCACCTCCCTCCATTTCCCATTATTTTATTCCACCTCCCATCCAACTCATCACTTAGGATTCCTTCCTCCACCTACTTGTCCCCCACTTTTGACAAATTCACCCAACTTTCACCAAAGTCTTCCAATTTGTCTCCCACTTTGTCTCCCACTCACCCCATGTGAATCACATGATTTCCCTCACTCTCCCCTCTATATGGACGACCATTACATGCCCAAAAACACTCTAATTACTTCATTTAACTCTTCTCCATCTCTCTCTACAATCTCTCACTAAAACTCTTTCATTTTCTCTCTCAAATTTTGCCTTAAACTCTAAAACACTCTTCCAAACTTCTTCTTCCTTCTAAATTCGGCCAAGAATCATTCTTGAGCATTCTTGAGATTTTACCAAGTGTTCTTGGTGTCTACAAACTCTTAAGAACACCTCGAACAAGAATCAAGAAGCAGATTGAAGAAAGGAGACGTTTTTGGAAGTCATCAACCGGGAAAAGTTTCGGCCAAGTCTTGTTCTTGGCATTCTTATGTTTGAAACTTGTGTTCTTGATACACATAAGTTTCTAAGGCCTTCCAAGGCAAGGAATCAAGTGGTGGATTCAAGAAAAGACGAGCGGGAGCTCTAAGGAAATCAAGCCGAAGGATTCGGCCATACCTCCTTTGGTTGAGGTATTGTGTGTTCTACCAAGTGTTCTTGGTATTTCCTATGTTTCTAAGTTATGTCAAGCAAGAATATGGCTTGCTAACTTTCTGCCCTTGTAGGATCTTAAGCTAGAACACAAGTTCTAGTTACAACAAGCAAGGAAAAACAAAGAGCCAAGCTTCTAAAGCTTTCGGGCAACAAAAGTTGCTAACGGTTTTGGTAAGGATTCTTATACTCTTTGAGTATTCGGGCCCTTGGGTGATGGATATTGGATGCCATGTGATCCTAAGAAGGCTATAGAGGGCTATGTTTTGTTGCTTAGGCAACTCCGTGCTAGCTAGCTCCGTGCAAGCATTACGGCTAGGAATTGAGTCGGCCAACTCAATTCCCAAGCATAAAGAGCTCAGATTTTAAAATGGATTAATAAAATGGTTAACCTAAGAAATGAGAAATATGGATCATGCTTGCTCTGCCCTTCAAGGGGATAAGGTGTTAAGTGGTGTGTGTGTTGTATGCTTCTATGTTTGGTTGTGCATGCTAACCCCCGATTATTATTATTATTGTTATATGCATGTACCTGTATCTTCTTTGTCTTAGTGTTTTCTTTGCAGGAGCATGGAATATTTGTTGCCATGTTATTCTTGGCTATGTTAGGCTTTGGAAGCCATATGTTAGGCTCTGGGAGCCATACAGAATCCTTACTGAGTTTTACTCACCCGCCCTTCTCTACTTCATGTAGGAAAAGGAGTACTTGAAAGGCACTAAGGTCAAGAGTATTTTATACTCTTTCTGTGGTAAAGGTATTATGCATATGTGTGGTATTTGCTCAATATTCTAAGTATTCTAAGTGTTATTGGTTGCTTGTGTAACAAGCTAATAAGTGTGGACTTTATGTGCAGGACTTGGAGTCTAGATTGTGGGAACAAAGTCTCTAAGGTGGAAATGTGTTCTATGTGTGATTTGCCATGTATAATCATGTGCTATGTATTTTGGTTTGTCTTAAAAACCAAATTTGTGATTTTAAGTGTTTATGGACCCTTTACGGTACTTAAGTAAAATGGCATGCTAAATTCAATTCTAAGTATATTCAGCCATGTAGTATGTCTATGGCATATATATGAACTCTTGGACATTCTGGTTGATAGTCATCTTTGGGCCGAAGTAAAAAGTTGATAGATGTGCATGATTATGTTTTCTAAACACATGTTGAAATATGGAATCATGTATGTCTCGGCCTTATATGTATGTTTAAAGATGAAAATTAAGTAATCATGAACTAGAAAGGAAATGCATGCCTATAACGAGCTAAAATGGTAACCAATGAAATTAAAGACATGTATGTGTTTATGTGCAATAGTGGGTTACCAAGACACATATGAGTATGCAAAAAGTATGCATCATAAACAAGTTTCCTTTTCAAAACTTGAATCTGGTGTTTTGGTTGCCATGCATGTACTTAGCTATGTTGGATAACGAGCTTGAAATGAACACGCAAGTTCCACATAAGTACTAGCTTGTTTCCGAGAGCACAATATAAACCTTTAAATAAATACGTAATGAGCTAGTACTAGTAATGTCCTAGGAACATGCCCATATGATTTAGAAATGAATAAGTGCCTCTTCTATGAAATTCCGCTGCATGATTAAGTAATTGGGCCCAAAATGGGCTAGGGGCTAAGTTGGGCATGACAGAGGTCATCCTGCTTGGTCGGTCGGATACCGCGTCTGCTGGCTGGACCCTTCGGCACGGGCGTGATCAGTCTTCGGTCCACCCATCCTCAGCTCTTCGGCTGTCATATGCTGCTCGGCCCTTCGGTAGAACTCGCCAAGCGTGTCCGGAGGATCCTTTGAAAATTCGTAGAACAGCTGTGAGTCTCTCCGAAGGCCCCGTATCATGGTGAGGATGCGTATTTCGGGCCGAAAGTCTGGGACACTTAGAGCTTCTCAGTTGAACCTTTCGGCATAGTCACGGATGGTTTCTCCGTTCCTCTGCGCTATGTCGAACATCTGGACAGGCATCTTCGCCGTCGGCCGACTTCCAATGAATTGCTGTGTAAAGGCTGTAGACAACTCCTGGAACACCCTGATGGTTCCTGGAGCCAATGAATTGTACCATGCTGTCGCTAGTCCTGTGAGTGTGACCTCAAAGCATTTGCACAAGGTGGCATCATCAGCACCGTGCATCATCATGCTGCGTTTGTACTTGGTTAGGTGAGCCTGTGGATCAGTCCGGCCATCATAAGTTTCCAGCCGAGGTACCCGGAAGTCATTCGGCATGGCCGCTTCGACCACCTTCCAGGTGAACGGCGATTCATCCCCAGCAAAAGTGTCAGATAGCCTAGTCCAGACTGGCTTCCGAGCTACCTGTTTCTCTACTCTCTCCAACCTTGTCAACAATTTCTCCATGAGGAGCGTGGCACTGGGCCCTTCGTCCTGGTGCTCTAGGAAGGGTGACTGTCGGTGCCTCTTTGTCGATTGGCTTTAGACCCGAGGGGATGGCAACCTCGCCTCGGGTGACGAGCTCTTTCGGCGAGGAGTCTTTGGCCGCTCGTACCCCTTTTGCCTCGCAGGCCGTGCCCCGAGAGGTATATTTTCTGTCGAGGATTCATCGCGCGGGTCCCCACTCCCCGAACTGCGATAGATTGATTTCAGGCTTTTTTCCCGAGGGCGCACTGGCGATGGGGGCCTTTGGGCCTGAGTTGGCTGCAGCCACCTTCAGTCTATTTGCTGTGTCACCTCAGCTATAATAAAACGCTGGAAGTCGCGTAGAAAGCTCATGGTTACGACTAGAGGACGCTCTTCCTCAGGCGAGGAAGTCTCTGGTAGGGTTTGCTCAGTGGCCGTTTGGACTTCAGGCGCGGACGGGGACTTCGGAAGTCCCTTGTCCTTAGAACGCCGAGTCTCTACAACGGCGACCTGAGGGTGGGTTCCTACAGACGGCGCCAAATGATGCCCAGCAGCATCTTCGTCATGTGACATTGTGACTTCGGGAGGGACTTCTTGAGAGGCAGAACGTCTGGTGCAAAGGTTTCCCAGAGGGGCGTGCCTGAAATGCTCAGAAAATAGGGTTAGGAGGTCCCAGGAGTGTTTTTCCGGGGAGGAGCCTTCGACGCCCAAGTTAGTGCCCTGAGTGGAGATAAAGGAGGAACACTAGGGGAAAGATGGCATTGCCTGTGCGTGTTTTCTCAGGGAAAGAGGGTCCAATCCCTTTCCAGGACGTGTTTCCTGGTATTTATAGGAGTGCCCAGCCCGTTCAGATTTCGACACATGTTCGGTCGGATGTGTTCTGTACCTTCGGGCGTAGGGGACAGGCAGCCGTTTATAGGCTCTTTGAGTCTTGGACTGATACAGGTTGTGATAAGACTTGAACGGCGTCGACGCGTCAGACCGCCATTTTGAGGCGGCGTGTAGTGCCTGTGGGCGACATGTCAGAGGCTCCTTAAATGCTCATGCCGTACTCCCGATGTCCTTTGGACGAGGTCGTCCTTTGGTAGGGATGCCCCCCTTCGGGAATTATGCCCGTGGTTCGGGGACTTCCCTGGTTCGGGGGTTCCGCTATCGAGGAGGGTTTCTCCTACTTGCGATAGTTGGTCTTTTATCCTCGAAGGCGATCCGTTCGGTCCCCCGAGGGAGCCAGTAACACCTCTAACGTTTCTAGCGTTCTAGCCGAGGTCATGGGTTCGGGGCATTCGGCTTCGCTCATTCCGAGGTCAGTGTTAGCGCCTCCTCCAGATGACGCCAGGTTTCCCGTCCATGCTTCTGGCAAGAAGTATGTAGTGAGAGAGGCGATAGTCTTTCGGCTATCAGGTATGGTGGCCGGTGGCATGGAAGATGGCAAGGTAATGTCAGGCGTTGATAAAAACGGAAAAAAAAAATGAAAAAAGGACGAGTTGTCCGGCAGCAGGGAATAGGAAAAGAAGTTTAGGATTTTTATGGGTAAGGGAGGAGTGGCCAGGGACTATAGCTAAATTTTTTGCTTTATTAATAAGGAGCTCAAATCTTACTAATTTTCATCTCTTTCTTTGCAGGTTTAGACCCCTATTTATAGGGGTGGAGCATTGGATTTCCATAATTTAAAAAAATCAAAATTTAATTAAAAAAATATTTAAAACATAATTTGGTCAAAATTACAGTTTTAGTCCTTCACATCTCTCTGACTACTGGTCTGGTCCCTGTTTTTTCACAAAATTACTAATTGACCCAAATTTGTCTGTTCTGTCAATTTGGCCCAAAGCCAAGCGAATAATTACCAGATTTGCCTGGAACTTCTAGATTTCATCAGATTCTTCCCAAACTTCTCAATTTTGTCAATTCTTAAAAAAAATTCCCCCATTTTATATTTTACATATATATATGTATGTATATATATTATTTTTCAACTAACCTTACGAAACAAAGATGCCCCCTAAACTAATTAATTTAATTTAATTTAATCTTTTATTTTATTTTATTATATTATTATTTTTCTAATTTATTTTAATTTTTTTATTTTAATAGCCGGACGAAATTGGGTGTCAACAGCTGCCCCCCTTTGCATGCCTCATGCGACATGACGCATGCAAATCCGTTACCAAATTTCATCCGACCTTAGCTAGGCATTGAGAGCCTTTTCGCTGTCTAAACTCTAAGGAGAAAAACCTTTTCCTTCTCCTTTTTGAGGTTAAGGAATTTTCATTATTACCTCTACGGCAGGAACCCTCCTATCGTCTAAGAAAAATCAAAGGAGAAAAACTCTTTCCTTCTTTTGAGGTTAACGAACTCTCCTTATTACCTCTACGACAGGAACCCTCCTATCGTCTAAGAAAAATCAATGAAGTTTGAGGTCAATGAGCTTTCCTTAGTACCTCTACAACGGGAACTCTCCTATCGTCTAAGAAAAATCAATGGATTTTTTAGGTCAATGAGCTTTCCTTAGTACCTTTACGACAGGAACTCTCCTATCGTCTAAGAAAAATCAATGGAGTTTGAGGTCAATGAGCTATCCTTAGTACCTCTACAACCGAAACCCTCCTATCGTCTAAGAAAAATCAATGGAGTCTGAGGTTAAGGAGCTTTCCTTAGTACCTCTACGACAGGAACTCTCCTATCGTCTAAGAAAAATCAATGGATTTTTTAGGTCAAGGAGCTTTCCTTACTGCCTCTACGACCAGAACTCTCCTATCGTCTAAGAAAAATCAATGGAGTTTGAGGTCAAGGAGCTTTCCTTAGTGCCTCTACTACGGGAACCCTCCTATCATCTAAGAAAAATCAATGGAGTTTGAGGTCAAGGGTCTTTCCTTAGTGCCTCTACAACCGGAACCCTCCTATCATCTAAGAAAAATCAATGGAGTTTGAGGTCAAGGGTCTTTCCTTAGTGCCTCTACAACCGGAACCCTCCTATCATCTAAGAAAAATCAATGGAGTTTGGGGTCAAGGAGCTTTCCTTAGTACCTCTACGACGGGAACTCTCCTATCGTCTAAGAAAAATCAATGGAGTTTGAGGTCAAGGAGCTTTCCTTAGTACCTCTACGATGGGAACTCTCCTATCGTCTAAGAAAAATCAATGGAGTTTGAGGTTAAGGAGCTTTTCTTAGTACCTCTATGACGGGAACTCTCCTATCGTCTAAGAAAAATCAATGGAGTTTGAGGTCAAGGAACTCTCCTCAGTACCTCTACTACAGGAACCCTCCTATCGTCTAAGAAAAATCAATGGAGTTTGAGGTCAAGGAGCTTTCCTTAGTACCTCTACTACAGGAACTCTCCTATCGTCTAAGAAAAATCAATGGAGTTTGAGATCAAGGAGCTTTCCTTAGTACCTCTACGACGGGAACTCTCCTATCGTCTAAGAAAAATTAGATTTTTCTCCTTCTTTTTGAGGTTAAGGAGCTTTCTTTAATACCTCTACGACCGGAACTCTCCTATCGTCTAAGAAAAATCAATCGAGTTTGAGGTCAAGGAGCTTTCCTTAGTATCTCTACGACCGGAACTCTCTTATCGTCTAAGAAAAATCAGTGGAGTTTGAGGTCAATGAGCTTTCCTTAGTACCTCTACGACTGGAACTTTCCTATTGTCTAAGAAAAATCAGTGCAGTTTGAGGTCAAAGAGATTTCCTTAATACCTCCACGACAAGAACTCTCCTATCGTCTAAGAAAAATCAATGGATTTTTGAGGTCAAGGAGCTTTCCTTAGTACCTTTACGACGGGAACTCCCCTATCGTCTAAGAAAAATCAATGCAGTTTGAGGCCAACAAGCTTTCTTTAGTACCTCTACGACCGGAACTCTCCTATCGTCTAAGAAAAATCAGTGGAGTTTGAGGTCAAGGACCTTTCCTTAGTTCATCCATGACAGGTACTAAGACGGGAACTCTCCTATCGTCTAAGGAAAATCAATTGAGTTTGAGGCCAAGGAGCTTTCCTTTGTACCTCTACGACCGGAACTCTCCTATCTTCTAAGAAAAATCAGTGGAGTTTGAGGTCAAGGAGCTTTCCTTAGTTCATCTACGACAGGTACTAAGACGGGAACTCTCCTATCGTCTAAGAAAAATCAATGGATTTTTGAGGTCAAGGAGCTTTTCTTAGTACCTCTACGACAGGAACTCTCCTATCGTCTAAGAAAAATCAATGGATTTTTTAGGTCAATGAGCTTTCCTTAGTACCTCTATGACGGGAACTCTCCTATCGTCTAGGAAAAATCAATAGATTTTTTAGGTCAAGGAGCTTTCTACGACGGGAACCCTCATATCGTCTAAGAAAAATCACTGGATTTGTAAGGTCAATGAGCTTTCCTTAATACCTCTACGACAGGAACCCTCCTATCGTCTAAGAAAAATCAATGGAGTTTAAGGTCAATAAGCTTTCCTTAGTACCTCTACGACAGGAACCCTCCTATCGTCTAAGAAAAATCAATGAAGTTTGTGGTCAATGAGCTTTCCTTAGTACTTCAACGACAGGAACTCTCCTATCGTCTAAGAAAAATCAATGGATTTTTGAGGTCAATGAGCTTTCCTTAGTACCTCTACGACAGGAACTCTCCTATCGTCTAAGAAAAATCATTGGAGTTTGAGGTCAAGGAGTTTTCCTTAGTACCTCTACAACCGAAACCCTCCTATCGTCTAAGAAAAATCAGTGGAGTCTGAGCTTAAGGAGCTTTCCTTAGTACCTCTACGACAGGAACTCTCCTATCGTCTAAGAAATATCAATGGATTTTTTAGGTCAAGGAGCTTTCCTTACTGCCTCTACGACCAGAACTCTCCTATCGTCTAAGAAAAATCAATGGAGTTTGAGGTCAATGAGCTTTCCTTAGTGCCTCTACTACAGGAACCCTCCTATCATCTAAGAAAAATCAATAGAGTTTGAGGTCAAAGGGCTTTCCTTAGTGCCTCTACAACCGGAACCCTCCTATCATCTAAGAAAAATCAATGGAGTTTGGGGTCAAGGAGCTTTCCTTAATACCTCTACGACGGGAACTCTCCTATCATCTAAGAAAAATCAATGGAGTTTGAGGTCAATGAGCTTTCCTTAGTACCTCTACGACCGGAACTCTCCTATCGTCTAAGAAAAATCAATGGAGTTTGAGGTCAAGGAGCTTTCCTTAGTACCTCTACGACCGGAACTCTCCTATCGTCTAAGAAAAATCAGTGGAGTTTGAGGTCAAGGAGCTTTCCTTAGTACCTCTACGACCAGAACTCTCCTATCGTTTAAGAAAAATCAGTGGAGTTTGAGGTTAAGGAGCTTTCCTTAGTACCTCTACGACAGGAACTCTCCTATCGTCTAAGAAAAATCAATGGATTTTTGAGGTCAAGGAGCTTTCCTTAGTACCTTTATGACGGGAACTCTCCTATCATCTAAGAAAAATCAATGGAGTTTGAGGCCAATGAGCTTTCCTTAGTACCTCTACGACAGGAACCCTCCTATCGTCTAAGAAAAATCAATAGAGTTTGAGAACAAGGAGCTTTCCTTAGTACCTCTACTTGGGAACTCTCCTATCGTCTAAGAAAAATTAAGAAACTTTCCTAGACTTTTCGCAATATGAACTCTCATATTGCTTCCAATCTTAAGAAGAAAAACAAACCTTTTTCTTCTTTTTGAGGTTAAGGAACTTTCCTTAGTACCTTAAGCAAAAATTTCTACGATGGCAATTGAAGTTGGAATAATTTCTTCAGAAGTGTGAATGTTGATAATAGGTGAGTGCAAAAACTTGAAGTTCCGTGAGTGAATCTTGAATGTGAGAAATTTCATAAAATGGCAATAAACAGATAAATTATGCAAGGGAATGGATGTTTGGAATCAATATCCAGGTTTCATCTAATATTTTCTTTAGAAAATATAGAATCCCTTGTGAGATATGTCATCCAAATAGGGTTGAAGCTTTGCTACCCCAAAATGTTATGACTAGCATTCCTAATAGGATGCATCTTAAGAGTAAAACTACTCCTTACTCAGCCATTCCAAACTAAAGGCTTTGTCCAATGGTTTTAATATCAGCATGAACAAAACTATCCTAAAAGATGAAAAAGAGAAGAAATTCCCTGAATAAAAAAAAACTGGAAAATGAAAAAAATGCTGATAATAAAACTAAAGGACAAGATAAACAGATTCACAAGTCCGATCGCTTTTTCTTCCTCAGTGCTTCAACAGGGGTAAAGGACATTTATGGGATGGAACTGGTCGAGAAAGACTGTCGTGTCCAGTCTATCTTAATCACTGCTGGATCTGGTTCAGGAACAAAAGCTTGCATTTTATCTAGCAATTCTTCAGCAGTTAATGTGGATATTAGGATTCGTCGTGCCACCACTGAGATAAATTTCTTTTGCACAGCGTAATCCATAAAAGATATCAGACCTGCAAAGAAATTGTTAACATTCAACAGCCCAATGGGTTTCTTGTGCAAATTAAGTTGGGCCATGGAGCAATTTGGAAAATTTCTCCCAATGTGCCAAAACCTCCTGGTAGAGCAATAAAAGCATCAGAGTTAAAAAGCATTTGTAACAAATGCTCTTGCAAATTTTTAACCACTAATTCTTCTCCAATCGTGCCCCCAGAAATCAATTTCAAAGGTGCAAGGATAATACCCAAAACTTGGCTTCCTCCTAGAGATGCTGCTGATGCTACACCTCCCATTAATCCGACACTACCTCCCCCGTAAACTAAATGTATTTTTCGCTCAGCTAATACTTTACCCAAATGGTTGGCTGCCTTCAAATACTCTTCATCTTTTCCAGGAAAAGCCCCACAAAATACACAAATACTTCACAATTTATGAGTTGAGGTTCTCTCCATTCCTATCCTTAACCTTGTGAGAAATGAAAAGAAGGGCATGCATTTATAGAGATGAAAAGATAATGCAATAATTACATTTACAAGAGTAGGTACATTATTGTCAGAAGAAAAGGAAAATTTTCAAAAATGACAGCTAGCATGTACAGTAGTTGTGACTGTGGCTCACGTCAATTACATTTACAGGAGTAGGTACATTATTGTCAGAAGAAAAGGAAAATTTTCAAAAATGACAGCTAGCATGTACAATAGTTGTGACTGTGGCTCACGTCTTCCACTGACATTTTGCCAAAGAAAAGGAAAATTTTCAAAAATGACAGCTAGCATGTACAGTAGTTGTGACTGTGGCTCACATCTTCCACTGGTTTTACGTCCAGTAACGGCTTCAACGCCTTCTATGAGTCGGGGATTTGCTTCCCATCCAGTTTTCTTATAAACTGGCAAACAGGGTCATTTAAAGTCAGATTCCCAAGACTGTAACGGTCTCGTTCTTTATGGAAAGTCCTCCATAAACCGATAATTTCACGTTGCACTATTCCACAAGAATGCGTTTCAAGAGTCAATCGGATATCATCCAAAGATTCCTTACGCAGGCCATTCTTAATGAATTTTCTTTTATCTTCACAATTTTTGGAGATCATCCCTAAAGAACGACATTTAGTATCACAATTCCATCGTCCACATTTATGACAAACGCCTAGCCTCTTTGCTCTTCGCTTTTTGGCATAAGCGCTTTTACCTAAGCCGGGCATACGTGGCATAAATGCATCTGAAACTTCACCAGCCAAACGGACCTTAGCTTCAATTAAGCACCGCGCATTGTCAGGAATGCCTTTGTGCATAAAGACTCTGATCCTTTCACATCTAGCTTGGTAAATCATTTTAAGAACATTTATTGGGAGGGAAGGAAAGTACTTTCGCAAGGCGGAAAGAGTAGAATCCATTGATGAGAGAAAAATTTGAGAGAAGAAAGGAAAAAATCAGTTATTGTAGGAAACTGAAATAACCAACTTGAGAGTTACGGAGTACTGTATCCGCGAAGAACACGCATTTATAGTGATGAAAGGATAACGTGTTAATTACGCTTACAGGAACAAGTACATTATTGTCAAAAGAAAATGTAAATTTTCAAATACGACAAATTGTATGTACAGTAATTGTGACTGTGGCTCACATCTTCCACTGGTTTTACGTCCAGTAACGGCTTCAACGCCTTCTATGAGTCGGGGATTTGCTTCCCATCCAGTTTTCTTACAAACTGACAAACAAGGTCTTTTAAAGTCAGATTCCTGGGACTATAACACTCTCGTTCTTCGTGAAAAATACTCCATAAACCAAGAAGTTCGCGTTGCACTGATCCACAAGAAATGCGTCTCAAGAGTCAATCGGATATCATCCAAAGAATCCTTACTCAGGCCATTCTTGATGAATTGTATTTTATCTTCTCGATTATCGGAGATCATTCCTAAAGAACGACATTTAGTATCACAAGTCCATCGACCACATTTGTGACAGACTTGTAACCTTTTCGCTCTTCGCTTTTTGGCATAAGAGCTTTTGCCTAAGCCAGGCATGTGAGACACAAATGCATCTAGGACTTCACCTGCCAGATGGACCTTAGCTTCAATTAACCACCGCACATCTTCAGGGATTCCTTTGTGCATCAAAACTCTTAATCGTTCACACCGAACTTGGTAAATCCTTTTAAGAATGTTCATTGGGAGAGAAGGAAAGTATTTTCGCAAGGCAGAAAGAGTAGAATCCATTTTTTAGAAGGAAATAAAAGAAAGAAGGGAGGAAGAAATCAGTTATTATGGGCAACTGAGACAACCGACTTGAGAGTCACGGAGTACCGTATCCGCCACTTAACCGGAAAAATGGATCCTACTTTTTGACAATATTTTGATGTCATAGATGTTTCTTATCTTTGATACTCCATTGAGTTGGCATCCATCCCGTCCTTATGAGTGAAGCCTCGATTATCGAATCCATTGCCAGCTTTTGACAAATTGTCAACGACAACATTTTTTATGTCTATTTTATCCTTGACCATGGCTATCTCTTATCTTTGATATTCCATTGAGCTGACGTCGATCCCGTCCTTATGGGTGAAGCCTCGATTATCGAATCCATTGCCAGCTTTTGACAAATTGTCAACGACAATATTTTTTTATGTCTACCTTATCCTTGACCATAGCTATCTCTTATCTTTGATATTCCATTGAGCTGACGTCGATCCCGTCCTTATGGGTGTAGCCTCGATTATCGAATCCATTGCCAGCTTTTGACAAATTGTCAACGACAATATTTTTTGATGTCTACCTTATCCTTGACCATAATGTTGAATTCTTGACGCAGTTTGGTCCAGCATATTAGCTGTGTATCCAGTGATAGACTGGAATGAGCTGATGAAGTTGAAGTCTCAGCTTATACTTATCAATGTTGTAATCATGCTGTGGATATGTTTTCCGTTTAATCCCTGTTATGCAAAAGCCATGCATGCATAATGTGAAATGCATGAATGTAAGGCATGTGTAATTGATGGCTTTTTTTTTTTGTTGTGTTGTTTTTTTTTGGTTTTTTTGGTTTTTTGTTTTTTGCATGGATCTAGTTCTTCATGTCTTTGCTTTACTGGATCCTTTTTGTGATTGCCTTCTCGGACTACTATTGAATCTTTTTATACTTCTCAGCTTTTGTCCATTGCCTCAAAAGCTCAATTCTTTTTGAAAGCCCCTTCAAAGAAATTTTTCTTGACTTGTTCTTGAATTTTGGCCTCAACTTCCTTAACATTCGCCTGCCTCATACTTTATGTTTTTTTGGATACTCGTCCCTATTAAAACATTCGTGAGTATACTTCCTTCTTGTTGATATAATCATGTTCCTATTTTCAATTGTAAGACTTTTGAAGCGATCATCCAGGCAACCACCAAGGCCATCTCCCGAAGATTTGTTACTCATTTTTCCCTGTTAGCAAATGTTTTGTGCCGTTCGCAAAGCAGGACCTCGATCTTACCTGTTTTAATTCATAAAGCTTATCAAAGTAATCTACGGTCTTTGCTTTTTCTGAGTTTTAATTATTACTACCCTTCCTACAAAGTCACAATTTATTGCACACTAGAGGCCAGCAAGAATGTGAGATTTGAAGAAAAAGAGCTAGAGAGAATTGGCTTTTCATTTATGGATAAGGGAATATAAAAGTTGAATGTGAGATTTGAAGAAAAAGAGCTAGAGAGAATTGGCTTTTCATTTATGAGTAAGGGAATATAAAAGTCTTGGGTATAGATGAAGAACAATGAAGGTCTGAGAGAAGAACGCTCTCTTTGACAACTTTGATCGAACAAGCTCTGGCAACCCTGTATCCACTTCTTCCCTTCTGTCCGAAAACTTCATCATTATGCAAAGTACTTCTTCACTGAATCTGAATTTACTGGTTTTGGTAGCTCTCGTCCATCCATTTCTGTCAGAATTAGGGCCCCTCCTGAAAAGGCTTTCTTCACCACATATGGTCCATCATAGTTTGGTGTCCATTTTCCTCTAAAATCATGCTGAATGGGTAGAATTTTCTTGAGCACTATGTCACCTTTATGAAATTGTCGTGGGCGAACCTTTTTATTGTAAGCACGGATCATCCTCCTTTGATAAAGTTGCCCATGGCAGAGGGCAATCATTCTCCTTTCATCAATTAGGTTTAATTGCTCATATCTAGCCCTGACCCATTCCGCTTCTTCCAATTGGGTATCCATTAGTACCCTCAATGAAGGGATTTCAACTTCAATGGGTAATACAGCCTCCATACCATATACCAGAGAAAAAGGTGTTGCTCCAGTAGAAGTACGAATAGAAGTTCTGTAAGCATGTAGTGCGAAAGGTAACATCTCATGCCAGTCCTTGTAAGTGACAATCATCTTTTCAATAATCCTCTTGATATTTTTATTGGCCGCCTCCACTGCACCATTCATCATTGGTCGATAAGGTGCTGAATTGTGATGCTTGATCTTGAACTGTCGGCACAAAGTCTGCATCATTTCATTATTCAAGTTTGTGGCATTGTCTGAGATGATACGCTCTGGCAACCCATACCGACAAATGATCTCTTTCTTGATGAACCGGCATACCACCTTTTGAGTTACACTTGCATAAGACACAGCTTCTACCCATTTAGTGAAGTAGTCAATTGCCACTAGAATGAATTTGTGACTATTAGAAGCCTTTGGGGGTAATTGCTCCAATGACATCTATCCCCCACATAGCGAAAGGCCAAGGTATTGCTGTCACATTAAGAGGAGCAGGTGGAACTTGGATCTTGTTGGCATATATTTGGCACTTATGACATTTTCTTACATGATTGATGCAATCATTTTCTAATGTGAGCCAATAGTAGCCCGCCCTCATTATTTGTCTTGCCATGGTATGACCACTAGTGTGTGCTCCACACATTCCAGCATGAACTTCTTCCATGATCTTTCGTGCTTCATGAGCATCTACACAGCGAAGTAGCATCGAATCTGGGGTTTTCTTATAAAGTATGTCTATGTTCAAAAGGAAACCCATTGACAACCTTCGTAAAAATTTCTTGTCATTTTCTGATGCTTCTGGTGGATATACTCGTTCTTGGAGGTATTTCTTGATATCATGATACCAAGGTTTCCCATCCAATTCCTCCTCCACACTCATGCAATAAGCTGGGGAATCTAGTACTTTCATTTCGAAAACAGGAGTATGCTCAGGGTCGCTTATCTTGTACATGGCAGCTAAAGTAGCTAAGGCATCCGGAATTTGATTATCTTCCCTTGGAAGATGATGGAAGCTTATACTGTTAAATTTTCCTGCCAAGTCTAGTATGAGCTTTTGGTAAGGGATCAATTTTGAATCCCTTGTCTCCCAATCTCCATTTATTTGATATATGACCAATGCGGAATCCCCATAAACTCGGAGATCTCTTACCTTCAATCCCAGTGCCGTTTGGAGTCCCATAGCACATGCCTCATATTCTACTATATTGTTGGTACAAGGAAATGTGATTTTTCTGTGATGGGGAACTGTTCTCCACTTGGAGAGATAAGTATGGCTCCAATCCCTTGTCCCAAAGCATTAGATACTCCATCGAAAGCCATTTCTCATGTTTCATCATCTTCAGAGACTTCCGGTTCTATCGTCATTATATCTTCATCAGGAAAGTCCATTCTCATTGGCTCATAATCATCCAACGCTCTATCAGCCAGATATTCGGCAATCGTACTTCCTTGCACGGCCTTTTGGGTGACATACTGTATGTCGTATTCAGACAACAGCATTTGCCATTTTGCGATCCTTCCTGATAAAGCGGGTTTCTCAAAGATGTACTTGATGGGATCAGTCTTGGAGATCAGCAATGTGGTATTGTTGAGCATGTAGTGTCGTAGTCGGTTTGCTACCCATGCAAGGGCACAACAAGACTTTTCTACTACTGAGTATTTCGCTTCATATGTGGTAAGCTTCTTGCTCAAGTAGTAAATTGCATGCTCTTTCTTGCCTGTCTCATTGCGTTGACCCAATACGGATCCTAATGAAGAATCATGTATTGATAAGTATAGAATCAACGGTTCTCCAGATCGGGGTGGTACCAAGACTGGTGGATTTGATAGGTATTGCTTGATTTTCTCAAATGCCTTTTGGCATTCGTTATTCCACTCAATCGGATTGTTCTTCTTTAGTGATTTGAAAAGAGGTTCACATTTGGACGTCAATTGTGATATGAATCTTGCTATGAAGTTGATTCTGCCCAGAAAACTTCTTACTTCTTTTGGAGTCTTTGGGGGTTGCATTTCTTGTATTGCCTTGACTTTACTTGGGTCAACTCGAATCCCATCTTTGCTTACCATGAAACCCAATAACTTTCCTGAAGAGGCTCCAAAAGTACATTTGGCAGGATTCAATTTTAGTTGATACCTGCGAAGTCTATCGAATAGTTTTCTCAGTACATTTAGATGCCCCCCAGCAGTGAAAGTTTTGGCAATCATGTCATCTACATATACTTCAATTTCTTTATGCATCATGTCATGGAATAAGGCGACCATGGCTCTTTGATATGTAGCACCAGCATTCTTTAACCCAAAAGGCATCACCTTATAGTAGAAGGTACCCCAAAGGGTAACAAAAGCAGTTTTTATCATATCATCTGGATCGAGTTTGATTTGATTGTATCCAGAAAAGCCATCCATGAAAGAAAAGTAGGAGTTTCCTGCGGTATTATCCACCAACGTATCAATGTGAGGAAGTGGGAAGTTATCTTTAGGGCTGGCCTCGTTCAAAGGCCGATAGTCTTGACAAACTCTTAGTTTCCCACTCTCTTTCTTTTCAACTGGAACTATGTTGACAACCCATTCTGTATATTCAGCGACTCCAAGGAATCCGGCATCCCATAGCTTTCGAATCTCATCTTTTACTCTCAAGATCAGATCCGGCTTTAATCTTCGTAGCTTCTGTCTGACAGGCTTCACCCCAGGCTTCAATGGTATTTTGTGTAGCACTATGTCCGAGCTTAAGCCGGGCATATCTTGGTATGACCAAGCAAATACGTCTACATATTCCCTCAATAAGTGGATTAGTTCTTCTTTCTCTTCAGGAGGAAATAGAGTGCCAATCTTAACTTCTTTTACATCCTGATTGTCTCCCAAGTTGAATGTCTCAGTTGGTTCCTGACTTGTTGCTCTTTCTTTTTCATCTTGCTCGATCATTTTTAATAACTCAGGAGATATTTGAAGATCTTCGTCATCCGAGTCAGCAGTGTTTACAGGATTATCAAAGTTCATTCTTTCATTGTCATCAAAGAGAGTTTCAGGTCTGCATTAGCCAGAGAGAAAAGAGAGAAGAGAAAATGGCGAGAATGAGATGAATGCAAATTGGTGCTTTATTTATAATGTGCATAAATCACAACTTTATTGGAATGAAAAGCAATAACTAAAAGGTTCACTTAAGCAAAGACTACACCCTATTGATTGAACCTTTCTTTAGGAGGTTTTTACTATTAGATTACTTTGAAAAGCTCTCGATTACAACAGGCAGTTCTATCGCCTCCCAATTGTTCAGCACATCCCGTGGGCTACAGGGTTGAACGAGCTCCTCATTTTCGGGTGAATCACTGATTATTGCCTGAATCGAAAGATATTCAAAAGACTTGTCGATGCTGATGGTCAGCGCGCCTTCATTGTCATTTTTTGGAATCAAGCCACCACTCACGAATGTTTCAGTGATGTCAGGGATATCCAGATTTCTTCCCTCTAGAGGATGCCCTTTTAGTCGTGCAATCCTCTTTTCTCTCTTTTCAGCTATCGTCTTCATTTTATCTTGCCTTGTCGGTGTAAAACCTAGGCCGTATTTCCCTTCATTTGCAGAGATTTTCAATGGCTCTGAGATCCCTTGCAAACCTTGTCCCAGACAAATGCTGAGTTGGGATGAGTCTATGAGTCTCTGTAGATTCTCACGGAATTCTGAGCATTCCTGGATGGAATGACCCTTACTGTCATGAAAATCACACCATTCTTCACCTTTGATTTCTTTGTGTCCAAGAGAAGGCTTTCCAATGATGACCCCTTCTTTCACAAGCCATGAGTATACATGCTTAAGAGGGGTTGTAATGTCGTTGACTGACTTCTTTATCAGTCAGTGTTCCTCTATCATATTAACTGGTTTAGCTTGATGAGGCGGCAATGGGTTGTGAGTGACATTCGGTTCATCAGAAAAGTCCAACCATTTTGACTCGATTAATTGTTGGACTATGCATTTCAAAGCTATGCAATTTTCTAGACCATGGCCCACAACGCCATCATGATATGGGCAAGTTATGTTGGGGTCGTACCACCTTGGATATGGGGGTTCTATTGGCTTTGTAGGAATTGGGCGGATAAGTTGACTTTCAATGAGCTTTGGATATAACTCAGTGTAAGTCATAGGAATTGGCGCAAAAATTTCTCTTTGTCTTTGTATGGGCACTGGAGGGGTCGGAACAGGTGGCCGTAATTGATTAGGCCTGTTGGGAGGATAATTATTGGGCCTATTGGTAGGATAGGATAGGCGAGGCCCAGTAGCCACAGTACCCACGAGGGGAATCCCTCTTCCGTGTCCTACTTGTTGTACCTCCTCATCCTTTCTTCTGGATGGTCCTCCTCTTTTCATGGCATCATTAAAGGATTTAGTGATCTTCCCGGTCCTAATCCCATGCTCAATTCTTTCTCCAGACATGACAATGTCTGAGAAATTGGTTGCCGAATTGCCAATAAGTTTGTCGTAGTATGGGTACTTCAGTGTCTGGACAAATAAAGTTACCATTTCTCTCTCCATCATGGGTGGCTGAACTTGTGCGGCTAAGTCCCTCCATCTTTGAGCGTACTCCTTGAAGGTTTCTTGCTTTTTCTTTTCCATATTCTGGAGAGTTTGGCGATCCGGGGCCAAGTCCATAACATGTTTGTAGTTGTTGATGAAAGCCTGAGCGAGGTCATTCCATGTTTTGATGTTTCTTGGACCTTGACTTAGATACCATTGTAGTGCTGACTTTGTAAGACTTTCTTGAAAAAGTGCTATCCACACCTTCTCGTCTTTTGTGAGTGGTTGTATTTTTCTTAGAAATAGTGTAATGTGAGTGATGGGGCAACTTGTTCCATCATATTTCACAAAGTCTGGCACCTTAAAGTCCGAGGGAATCACAACATCTGGCACCAAGCAGAGATCATCTACCGAGAGAGATCCAAATACAGTGCCTCCTTCAATGGCCCGAAGCCTCTTCTCTATTGTCTCGAGCTTTTGAGATTCTCCTTCTTCCTTTGATAGTGTCTTCTTCTCTTCATAGGCAGTATTTTGTTTCAGGTGAATGCTAGCGGACGGACCTGATTCCTGAAAAAGATTTTCTTGAACTGAGATCCGTTGTGGGGTGAATCCCGGGAGATAAGTGGGATCTTGTGGTTCTTTGACGGGGACTTGGGTTGCTTTCCCCTTGATTAGCTCCATTAATTGTTTCATTTGCTCGGCCATGCTTTCTATCTTGGACTCAATATCTGTGAGACGTCCTTCGGTTTGCTCTGCCATAAGTCTTGTTTGGAGCCGAGTTGAATATCGGTGTTGAGGGCCAATTTTACCTTTTTAAAGTGAGATTCATTTTATTAGACTTTACATGTATGTGATTGATGTAATGCATGCATGCAATGAGTGAGTTTGATTATCCACTATCGTGGAACTTCAAGACTTCTAGTTGTCATTAGAAAGACCAAAAAGTTAGTACAGTTTGATGCGTGGTTTTGATGCATGAAGAAAAATTGCACAAAAGCTACAACAAAAGAAAGTTAGTAACAAGTTAAGAAAAATTAATAACTCATGAACTATTATGAGAAAAAAAATTAGAGCCATAAATATAAGACACGAAGAAAACCATAAATATAAGACACGAAGAAAACAAAAGTGTAGGGCAACAAAATGGCATAACAATGACATGCTTATAGCGTTGGTAAATGGTAGGAATTCTATGGCCAGTTCTATGGTTAAGTGGGGAGTTCTATATGCATAGGGTGGTTTATCAAAAAGGCCAAGGGTAGTTCCCGAATCCCATCACTAAATTATAGTGACAGCCCAATTCCTTACCCACGAGGGTTTATGTAAGGAAAGGATTAATTCGGGTCGTAGCTTTTCGTGGGCCCATGTAGAGACTATCCGTCTCAGGAGGCAATACACTACTTTGCTACTTGAAACCGGTGAAGGCTTGGAGACCATGGTCTCACAAGGACAACAACACCAATTCCGCTTTGAAAGAACGTGGTTGAATTGAGGAAGCTCGGGTATAGAGCTTCATGTCGTGAATGCATATTGCATGTTTACAATAAGTAAATATAGCACATGAATCCACATAAAAATAAGCAAAGCAGAACAAAACAAATCAACTTTTAGGCTTGACTCACTAACTAGCATGTCCCCAGTGGAGTCGCCAAGCTGTGGCAACGTGGGGGTTTTTGGGAGTCGCCACCAATCGGTTTCACCTAGGTCGATTGGACACCTAAAAATGGTCTACGAGAGTTCGAGGGTTCGGGAGTACGGTTACGTTAAAATAACTCTATTCTAACGCCCAAAATTGGTACCTTAGTTGATTTTAATTTTGTTTTGCTTGCTTTTAAATAATTTCAGTTAATTTTCAAACCAGAAATTTTAACTGAATCATCCAGATATGGATTTTTAAATTAATATGGACTTCTAAATCTTGGTAATTAATTTTTATAATTTTTTTTATAATAAATTTGATATTTCCGAACCATGGATTCTATCGAATCACCCGGATATGGAATTTAATGAAATTTAGTTTTTATTTATTATTAAATATTTTAATTAATTATTAATCCATATCATAAATTCTGTCGAATTATCCGAATATGGATTTTTTTATCTTGGTACTTGATTTTTTTATTCATTTTTATTATAAATTTGATATTTTTCCAAACCATGGATTCTATCGAATCACCCGAATGTGGAGTTTAATGAAATTTAATTTTTTAATTTATTATTAATATTTAATTAATTATTAATTTATGTTAGATTTTTATCGAATTATCCGAATATGGATTTTTAATGGTCTTAATATTATTTTCCTTTTTTATTATTTTTTTTCTTCTTTTTTTTTTTTTAAAAAAAAAGTAATTATCTAATCCATAGATCTAAAAAAAAATACTTATTCAAAACCATTGATTTTTATTGGATCATCTGGTTATGATTTTTTTTTAAAAATTTATTTTAATAAAAGGAATAAAAGGTTAAATTTTGTTATTTAAAGGAAATAATAAAAAAATATAAGTGTCTTAATATTCCAAATAATGTTAAAAATGACGGAAAAAATAAAGGAATGAATAAAAAAATAAGGAAGGATGCTTTGGTTGTAATAAAAATAAAATAAGTAAGATAAGGCTCTTGGGCAGCCATAAAAATAAATTGTAAATAAATAAAAATAAATAAAGTTAATCATCCACATAAAAATAAAGTGCAAATTGCAGAAAATAAATAAAGAAATAAGTAAAGTAAAGAAAGTAAATAAATAAAGAAATAAATAAAGTGGGGAAGCTTAAAGTGCGTAAAAAAATAAAGTGCAGAAAAATAAATAAATAAATAAAGTGCATAAAGTAAAAAAATAAAGAGATAAAGTAAATAAAATAAAATAAAATAAAAAAGTTTGGCCGTGGGATCTTTAAATAAATAAAGTAAATAAAGTAAAAAAATGTCCACAAAAGTAAATAAATAAAGAAAAGTGGGGCGAAGCCATCCACGTAAAAAAATAAAGTGCATAAAGTAAATAAATGCAGAAAAGTAAATAAATAAAGAAAGTGGGGCGCTTAGCCATCCACTTAAAAAAAAATAAAGTGCATAAAGTAAATAAATGGAAAAGAAAAGTAAATAAATAAAAAAAAAAGGGCATTTAGCCATCCACGTAAAAAAATAAAGCCAAAGTGCAGCCATCCACGTAAAGTAAATAAATAAAGAAAAGTAAATAAATAAAGAAAAGTGGGGCGCTTAGCCATCCACGTAAAAAAAATGCATAAAGTAAATAAATGAAGAAAAATAAATAAATAAATAAAGTGTGATGTTTAGCCATCCACATAAAAAAATAAAGTGCATAAAATAAATAAATAGAGAAAAGTAAATAAATAAAGAAAGTGGGGGGTTTAGCCATCCACGTAAAAAAAATAAAGTGCATAAAGTAAATAAATGAAGAAAAGTAAATAAATAAATAAAAGTGGGGCGTTTAGCCATCCACGTAAAAAAAATAAAGTGTGTGAAGAAAATAAAATAATAAAGAAAGTGGGGCGATTAACCATCCACATAAAAAAATAAAGTGCATAAAGTAAATAAAAGAAAATAAAATGAAAATAAAAAAAATTAATAAGGTAGGGCGTTTGGCCATCCACATAAAATTAGGAGGTATAACCTTCCATAAAAAAAATAACAAGAAAGAAGAAAACGAAAAGAAAAGAAAAAAAAAGTTGTTGTTAGTAATTAGTTCTGCAAATAAAAAGAAGTTAGTGACTTATTTGAATGAATATGAGAAGTAAAAGGGTTAAAAAGGGGTTATACCCAAAGGGAAAGAAATTCAAATCCGCCGGGTTGGGTCGCGACTTTTTCGTTTCTGATTTTTTTTCTTTGGCGACGGCGGCGCAATCGACCGCTGGACTTGACGGCGGCGGCAAGGGCGACTCCAGGGCGGTGGGATGGTGGCCGGCGGCGTGGAAGACGGCAAGGCAATGTCAGGCGTTGATTAAAACGGGAAAAAAATGAAAAAAGGACGAGTTGTCCGGCAGCGGGGAATAGGAAAAGAAGTTTAGGATTTTTCTGGGTAAGTGGGGAGTGGCCAGGGACTATAGCTACAGTTTTTCCTTTTTTAATGAGGAGCTCAAATCTTACTAATTTTCGTCTCTTGCTTTGCAGGTTTGGACCCCTATTTATAGGGGTGGAGCATTGGATTTCCCTAATTTAAAAAAATCGAAATTACTGATTGAACCAAATTTAGTCAAAATTACAGTTTTAGTCCTTCACGTCTCTCTGACTATTGGTCTGGTCCCTGTTTTTTCACGAAATTACTGATTGACCCAAATTTGTTTGTTCTGTCAATTTGGCCCAAAACCATGCGAATGATTACCAGATTTCCCTGGAACTTCCAGATTTCGTCAGATTCTTCCCAAACTTCTCAATTTTGTCAATTCTTAAAAAAAATTCCCCCTTTTAATATTTTACACACACACACATATATATATATATATTTCAACTAACCTTACTAAACAAAGATGCCCCCTAAACTAATTAATTTTATTTTATTTTTTATTTAATTTTATTTTATTATTATTTTTTAATTTATTTTAATTTTTTTATTTTAATAGCCGGACGAAATTGGGTATCAACATTGAACAAGAAGCTTACCACATATGAAGCAAAATACTCAGTAGTAGAAAAGTCTTGTTGTGCCCTTGCATGGGTAGCAAACCGACTACGACACTATATGCTCAACAATACCACATTGCTGATCTCCAAGACTGATCCCATCAAGTACATCTTTGAGAAACCCGCTTTATCAGGAAGGATCGCAAAATGGCAAATGCTGTTGTCTGAATACGACATACAGTATGTCACCTAGAAGGCCGTAAAAGGGAGTGCGATTGCCGAATATCTGGCTGATAGAGCGTTGGATGATTATGAGCCAATGAAAATGGACTTTCCTGATGGAGATATAATGATAATTGAACAGGAAGTCTCTGAAGATGATGAAACATGGAAAATGGGATTTGATGGAGCATCTAATGCTTTGGGACAAGGGATTGGAGCTATACTCATCTCTCCAAGTGGAGAACAGTTCCCCCTTACAGCAAAAATTACATTTCCTTATACCAACAATATAGTAGAATATGAGGCATGTGCTATGGGACTCCAAATGGCACTGGGACTGAAGGTACGAAATCTCCGAGTTTATGGGGATTCCGCATTGGTCATATATCAAATAAATGGAGATTGGGAGACAAGGGATTCAAAATTGATCCCTTACCAAAAGCTCATACTAGACTTGGCAGGAAAATTTAACAGTATAAGCTTCCATCATCTTCCAAGGGAAGATAATCAAATTCCGGATGCCTTAGCTACTTTAGCTGCCATGTACAAGATAAGCGACCCTGAGCATACTCCTGTTTTCGAAATAAAAGTACTAGATTCCCCAGCTTATTGCATGAGCGTGGAGGAAGAATTGGATGGGAAACCTTGGTATCATGATATCAAGAAATACCTCCAAGAACGAGTATATCCACCAGAAGCATCAGAAAATGACAAGAAATTTTTACGAAGGTTGTCAATGGGTTTTCTTTTAAACCTAGACATACTTTATAAGAAAACCCCAGACTCGATGCTACTTCGCTGTGTAGATGCTCATGAAGCACGAAAGATCATGGAAGAAGTTCATGCTGGAATGTGTGGAGCACACACTAGTGGTCATACCATGGCAAGACAAATAATGAGGGCGGGCTACTATTGGCTCACATTAGAAAGTGATTGCATCAATCATGTAAGAAAATGTCATAAGTGCCAAATATATGCCAACAAGATCCAGGCTCCACCTGCTCCTCTTAATGTAACAGCAATACCTTGGCCTTTCGCTATATGGGGGATTGATGTCATTGGAGCAATTACCCCCAAGGCTTCTAATGGTCACAAATTCATTCTAGTGGCAATAGACTACTTCACCAAATGGGTAGAAGCTGTGTCTTATGCAAGTGTAACACAAAAGGTCGTATGCCGATTCATTAAAAAGAAATCATTTGTCGGTATGGGTTGCCAGAGTGTATCATCTCAGACAATGCCATGAACTTGAATAATGAAATGATGCAGACTTTGTGCCGACAGTTCAAGATCAAGCATCTCAATTCAGCACCTTATCGACCGATGATGAATGGTGCAGTAGAAGCGGCCAATAAAAATATCAAGAGAATTATTGAAAAGATGATTGTCACTTACAAGGACTGGCATGAGATGTTACCTTTCGCACTACATGCTTACAGAACTTCTATTCGTACTTCTACTGGAGCAACACCTTTTTCTCTGGTATATGGTATGGAGGCCGTATTACCCATTGAAGTTGAGATTCCTTCGTTGAGAGTATTAATGGATACCCAATTGGAAGAAGTGGAATGGGTCAGGGCTAGATATGAGCAATTAAACCTAATTGATGAAAGGAGAATGATTGCCCTCTGCCATGGGCAACTTTATCAAAGGAGGATGATCCGCGCTTACAATAAAAAGGTTCGCCCACGACAATTTCATAAAGGTGACATAGTGCTCAAGAAAATTCTACCCATTCAGCATGATTTTAGAGGAAAATGGACACCAAACTATGATGGACCATATGTGGTGAAGAAAGCCTTTTCAGGAGGGGCCCTAATTCTGACAGAAATGGATGGACGAGAGCTACCAAAACCAGTAAATTCAGATTCAGTGAAGAAGTATTTTGCATGATGATGAAGTTTTCGGACAAAAGGGAAGAAGTGGGTACAGGGTTACCAGAGTTTGTCCGATCAAAGTTGTAAAAAAAAAAAATGTTTTTCTCTCAGACCTTCATTGTTCTTCATTTATACCCAAGACTTTTATATTCCCTTACTCATAAATGAAAAGCCAATTCTCTCTAGCTCTTTTTCTTCAAATCTCACATTCAACTTTTATATTCCCTTACCCATAAATGAAAAGCCAATTCTCTCTAGCTCTTTTTCTTCAAATCTCACATTCTTGCTGGCCTCTAGTGTGCAATAAATTGTGACTTTGTAGGAAGGGTAGTAATAATTAAAACTCAGAAAAAGCAAAGACCGTAGATTACTTTGATAAGCTTTATGAATTAAAACAGGTAAGATCGAGGTCCTGCTTTGCGAACGGCACAAAACATTTGCTAACAGAAAAAAAAGGAGTAACAAATCTTCGGGTGATTCCCTTGGTGGTTGCCTGGATGATCGCTTCAAAAGTCTTACAATTGAAAATAGGAGCATGATTATATCAACAAGAAGGAAGCATACTCATGAAGGTTTCGTAACCCAACAACAGGGACGAGTATCCAAAGAGACATAAAGTATGAGGCGGGCGAACGTTAAGGAAGTTGAGGCCAAAATTCAAGAACAAGTCAAGAAAAATTTCTTTGAAGGGGCTTTTGAAAAGAATTGAGCTTTTAAGGCAATGAACAAGAGCTGCGAAGCATAAAGAGATTTAATGGTAGCCCGAGAAGGCAATCACAAAAAGGATCCAGTAAAGCAAAGACATGAAGAACTAGATCCATGCATAAAAAAAAAAAAGAGCCATCAGTTACACATGCCCTGCATTCATGCATTTCACATTATGCATGCATGGCTTTTGCATAACAGGGATCAAATGGAAAGCATATCCGCGTCATGATTACAACATTGATAAGTATAAACTGAGACTTCAACTTCATCAGCCCATTCCAGTCTATCACTGGATGCATAGCTAATACGCTGGACAAAACTGCGTCAAGAATTCAACATTATGGGCAAGGATAAGGTAGACAACCAAAAATATTGTCGTTGACAATTTGTCAAAAGCTGGCAATGGATTCGATAATCGAGGCTTCACCTATAATGACAGGATCGACGTCAGCTCAATGGAATATAAAAAATAAGAGATAGCTATGGTCAAGGATAAGGTAGACATCAAAAAATATTGTCGTTGAAACTTGTCAAAAGCTGGCAATGGATTCGATAATCGAGGCTTCACCCATAAGGACAGGATTGACGTCAACTCAATGGAATATCAAAGATAAGAGATAGCCATGGTCAAGGATGAAATAGACATAAAAAATGTTGTCGTTGACAATTTGTCAAAAGCTGGCAATGGATTCGATAATCGAGGCTTCACTCATAAGGACGGGATGGATGCCAACTCAATGGAGTATCAAAAATAAGAAACATCTATGACATCAAAATATTGTCAAAAAGTAGGATCCATTTTTTCCAGTTAAGTGGCGGATACGGTACTCTGTGACTTTCAAGTCGGTTGTCTCAGTTGCCCATAATAACTGATTTCTTTCTCCCTTCTTTCATTTATTTCCTTCTAAAAAATGGATTCTACTCTTTCTGCCTTGCAAAAATACTTTTCTTCTTTCCCAATGAACATTCTTAAAAAGATTTACCGAGTTCGATGTGAACGATTAAGAGTTTTGATGCACAAAGGAATCCCTGAAGATGTGCGGTGGTTAATTGAAGCTAAGGTTCATCTGGCAGGTGAAGTCCCAGATGCATTTGTGTCTCACATGCCTGGCATAGGCAAAAGCTCTTATGCCAAAAAGCGAAGAGCGAAAAGGTTACAAGTCTGTCACAAATGTGGTCGATGGACTTGTAATACTAAATGTCGTTCTTTAGGAATGATCTCCGATAATCGAGAAGATAAAATACGATTCATCAAGAATGGCCTGAGTAAGGATTCTTTGGATGATATCCGATTGACTCTTGAGACGCATTCTTGTGGATCAGTGCAACGCGAACTTCTTGGTTTATGGAGTATTTTTCACGAAGAACGAGAACGTTATAGTCCCGGGAATCTGACTTTAAAAGACCATGTTTGCCAGTTTGTAAGAAAACTGGATGGGAAGCAAATCCCCGACTCATAGAAGGCGTTGAAGCCGTTACTGGACGTAAAACTAGTGGAAGATGTGAGCCACAGTCACAATTACTGTACATACAATTTGTCATATTTGGAAAATTTACCTTTTCTTTTGACAATAATGTACTTGCTCCTGTAAGCGTAATTAACACGTTATCCTTTCATCGCTATAAATGCGTGTTCTTCTTTCCAGTTAAGTAGCGGATACGGTACTCCGTGACTCTCATAGTCGGTTATTTCAGTTTCCTACAATAACTGATTTCTTCCTCTCTTCTCTCAAATTCTTCTCTCATCAATGGATTCTACTCTTTCCACCCTGTGAAAGTACTTTCCTTCCCTCCCAATAAATGTTCTTAAAAAGATTTACCAAGCTAGATGTGAAAGAATCAGAGTTTTTATACACAAAGGCATTCCTGACAATGTGCGGTGGTTAATTGAAGCTAAGGTCCGTTCGGCTAGTGAAGTTTCAGATGCATTTATGCCCCGTATGCCCGGCTTAGGTAAAAGCGCTTATGCCAAAAAGCGAAGAGCAAAGAGGCTAGGCGTCTGTCATAAATGTGGACGATGGAATTGCGATACTAAATGTCGTTCTTTAGGATTCATCTCCAAAAATCGTGAAGATAAAAGAAAATTCATTAAGAATGGCCTGCGTAAGGAATCTCTGGAGGATATCCGAGGGACTCTTGAAACGCATTCTTGTGGAATAGTGCAACGTGAAATTGTCGATTTATGGAGGACTTTCCATAAAGAACGAGACCGTTACAGTCTTGGGAATCTGACTTTAAATGACCCTGTTTGCCAGTTTATAAGAAAACTGGATGGGAAGCAAATCCCTGACTCATAGAAGGCGTTGAAGCCGTTACTGGACGTAAAACCAGTGGAAGACGTGAGCAGCCACAGTCATGCAACTATTGTACATGCTAGCTGTCACTTTTGAAAAATTTTCCTTTTCTTCTGACAATAATGTACCTACTCCTGTAAATATAATTGACGTGAGCCATAGTCACAACTACTGTACATGCTAGCTGTCACTTTTGAAAATTTTCCTTCTCTTCTGACAATAATGTACCTACTCTTGTAAATGTAATTATTGCACTATCTTTTCACCTCTATAAATGCATCCTCTTCTTTTCATTTCTCACAAGGTTAAGGATAGAAATGGAGAAAACCTCAACTCGTAAATCCTGAAGTATTTGTGTATTTTCTGGGGCTTTTCCTGGAAAAGATGAAGAGTATTTAAAGGCAGCCAACCATTTGGGTAGAGTATTAGCTGAGCGAAAAATACATTTAGTTTATGGGGGAGGTAGTGTCGGATTAATGGGAGGTGTAGCATCAGCAGCATCTTTAGGAGGAAGTCAAGTTTTGGGTATTATCCCTGCACCTATGAAATTTATTTCTAGGGGCACGATTGGAGAAGAATTAGTGGTTAAAAATTTGCAAGAGCGTTTGTTACAAATGCTTTTTAATTCTGATGCTTTTATTGCTCTACCAGGAGGTTTTGGCACATTGGGAGAAATCTTCCAAATTGCTTCCATGGCCCAACTTAATTTGCACAAGAAACCCATTGGGCTGTTGAATGTTAACAATTTCTTTACTGGTCTGATATCTTTTGTGGATTACGCTGTGCAGAAGAAATTTATATCAAAAGTGGCACGACAAATCTTAATATCCGCAACAACTGCTGAAGAATTGCTAGATAAAATGCAAGCTTTTGTTCCTGAACCAGATCCAGCAATGATTCAGATAGACTGGACACAACAGTCTTTCCCGACCAGTTCCATCCCATAATTGTCCTTTACCCGGCCTGTTGAAGCACTGTGGAAGAAAAAGCGATCGGATTTGTGAATCTGTTTTTCTTGTCCTTTAGTTTTATTATCATAATTTTTTTTCATTTTTCAGTTTTTTTTTTCAGGGAATTTCTTCTTTCTTATTCATCTTTTAGGATAGTTTTGTTCATACTGATATTAAAACCATAAGACAAAACCTTTAGTTTGGAATTGTTGAGTAAAGAGTGATTTTGCTCTTGAGACGCATCCTATTAGGCATACTAGTCATGACATTTTGGGGTAGCTAAGCTTCAACCTATTTCAGATGACATATCTCACAAGGGAATCTATATTTTCTAAAGAAAATATTAGATGAAACCGGGATATTGATTCCAAACATCCATTCCCTTGTATAATTTGTCAGTTTTATGAAATTTCTTTCTCAAGATTCACTCATTTCATCAATTTCAAGATTCACTCATTTTATGGAAATTCACACTTCCAAATTTTTGCACTCACCTATTATGAAAATTCACACTTTTTTCTCGAAGAAATTATTCTAACTTCAATTGCCTTCGTATAAATTTTTCTCATTTGCTTGGGGTACTAAGGAAAGCTCCTTAACCCCAAAAAGGAGAAAAGAGTTTTTCTCCATTGTCTATTTTTCTTAAACGATAGAAGAGTTCCTGTCGTAGGGGTACTAAGGAAAGCTCCTTAACCACAGAAAGGAGAAAAGAGTTTTTCTCTATTGCCTATTTTTCTTAAACAATAGGAGAGTTCCTGTTGTATGGGTATTAAGGAAAGCTCCTTAACCCCAAAAATGAGGAAAGAGTTTTTCTCGTTTGTCTATTTTTCTTCAACGATAGGAGAGTTCCTGTTGTAGGGGCACTAAGGAAAGCTCCTTAACCCAAAATGGAGGAAAGAATTTTTCTCCTTTGTCTATTTTTCTTAAACGATAGGAGACTTCTTGTCGTAGGAGTACTAAGGAAAGCTCCTTAACCCCAAAAAGAAAGAAAGAGTTTTTCTCCTTTGTACATTTTTCTTTAACAATAGGAGACTTCCTGTCATAGGGGTACTAAGGAAAGCTCCTTAATCCCAAAAAGGAGGAAAGAATTTTTCCCCTTTGTCTATTTTTCTTCAACTATAGGAGAGTTCCTATCGTAGGGGTACTAGGGAAAGCTCCTTAACCCCAAAAAGGAGGAAAGAGTTTTTCTCCTTTGTCTATTTTTCTTAAACGATAGAAGACTTCCTGTCATAAGGGTACTAAGGAAAACTCCTTAACCCCAAAAAGGAGGAAAGAGATTTTCTTCTTTGTCCATTTTTCTTAAACGATAGGAGGGTTCCTGTCATAGAGGTAATAAGAAAAGTTGCTTAACCTCAAAAAGAATGAGGAAAAAGTTTTTTTCTTCAGAGTTTAGGCGGCGAGAAGGTTCTCAATGCCTAGCTAAGGTCGGACGAAATTTGGCAACGACCTTGCATGCGTCATGTCCCATGAAGGAAGCAAAGGGGGGCAGCTGTTGACACCCAATTTCGTCCGGCTATTAAAACTATTAAATTAAGAAAAATTATTATTAATTAATTAAAAAAATTAAAAAAAATTAAATTAAATAGTTTATGGGGCATTTTTGTTTCGTAAGGTTGGTTGAAAAATAATATATATATATATATATATATATATATAGGGGAAGTTTTTTTAAAATAATTGACAAAATTAAGAAATTTGGGAAAAATCTGACAAAATTGAGAAGTTTGGAAAAAATCTGACGAAATCTGGAAGTTCCAGGGAAATCTGGTAATTATTCGCATGTTTTGGGCCAAATTGACAGAACAGACAAATTTGGGACAATCAGTAATTTCGTGAAAAACCTGGGACCAGACCAGTAGTCAAAAAAAGCTGAAAGACTAAAACTGTCATTTTGACTAAATTATGTTTTTAATCAGTTTTTAATTAAATTTCAAAATTTTTTTAAATTGAAGGAATCCATTACTCCTCCCCTATAAATAGGGGTCCAAACCTGCAAAGAAAGGACACGAAAATTAGTTAGATTAGAGCTCCTAATTAAAAAGTGAAAACTTAGCAACAGTCCCTAGCTATTTCTCCCACACTCAAAAAAATCCTAAATTTCTGCTTGACCCTCCCCCCTCTCTCCGTCTTTCACCGTTTCTTTCTTTTGAAACGTTATCCTTTCCTCCGCCTCGCCCGTCGCCCTCTTTCCTCCCTCCTCGCCACCTCGCCTTTCTCCTCCCTCCTCCTCCGTCGCCCTCTCTCCTCCCTCCTCGCCACCTCGCCTCTCTCCTCCCTCCTCGTCGTCCGTCGCCTCTCTCCTCCTCCGCCTCGTCTGTCGCCCTCTCTCCTCCCTCCTCGCCACCTCGCCTCTCTCCTCCCTTCTCATCTGTCGCCCCTCTCTCCTCCCTCCTCGTCACCTCGCCTCTCTCCTCCCTCCTCGCTCCTCTACATTCTCCTCCTCCCTTTTTTCCCGCTCGCCGCGACGTCGCCGTCGCGGCCCCCCCAGTTACGCTGCCGTCGGAAAAGAAGAAACCCATTAAAAAAAAAATGACCCGCCAGATTTGAATTCTCTTCCCCTTTAGGTATAATTCTCTTTTAGCCCTTCTGATTTTCTGTTGTACTCATATAAGCCACTAACTTTCTTGTTCTTGCAGATATGCCATTAACAGCCAACTTTTGGTGTTTATTTTTTTATTTCTTTTTCTATTTCTTGTTATTTTTTTTATATGGAAGGTTATACCTCATACTTTTTATGTGGATGGCAAAAGGCCCACTTTCTTTATTAATTTACTTTTATTCATTTATTTACTTTATGCACTTTATTTTTTTATGTAGATGGCTAAACGCCCCACTTTATTTATTTATTTACCTTTCTTCATTTATTTACTTTATGCACTTTATTTTTTTTTACGTGGATGGCTAAACGCCCCACTTTCTTTATTTATTTACTTTTCTGCATTTATTTACTTTATGCACTTTATTTTTTTTTTACGTGAATGACTAAGCGCCCCACTTTCTTTATTTGTTTACTTTTCTTCATTTATTTACTTTATGTACCTTTTTTTTTTTTAAATGGATGGCCAAACACCCCACTTTATTTATTTATTTATTTTTCTGCATTTTATTTATTTATTTATTTATTTTTATGCACTTTATTTTTACGTGGACGGCCAAACGCCCCACTTTATTTATTTATTTTTTTTTGCACTTTATTTATTTATTTTTTTGTTTGCACTTTATTTATTTTTTTATTTATTTGCTTTCTGCACTTTACTTATTTCTTTATTTATTTACTTTTTCTGCACTTTTTTTTTACGTGGATGGTTAAGCGCCCCACTTTATTTACTTTTTGCAATTTATTTTTCTTTATGTGGATGATTAACCTTATTTTATTTATTTACCATTTTTTATGGCTGACCAAGAGTCTCATCTTACTTCCTTATTTTATTATTTTATTATTATTTCTATTACAACAAAGCTCCCATCCTTTATTTTTTTTGTCATTCTTAAAATTATTTGGAATATTAAGACATTTATCTTTTTATTATTTTCTTTAAATAACAAAATTTAACCTTTTATTCCATTTATAAAATAATTTTTTTTAAAAAAATAAATTTTTTTTAAAAAATCATAACCAGATGATCCAATAAAAATCAATGGTTTTGAATAAGTATTTTTTTTAGATCTATGGATTAGATAATTACTTTTAAAAAAAAAAAAAATTTTAAAAAAATAATAAAAAAAGGAAAATATATTAAGACCATTAAAAATCCATATTCGGATAATTCGACAGAATTTATAATATGGATTAATAATTAATTAAAATATTTAATAATAAATAAAAATTAAATTTCATTAAATTCCATATCCGGGTGATTCGATAGAATCCATGGTTTTGGAAATATTAAATTTATTAAATTTATTAAAAAAATTATAAAAAAAAAAATAAAGTATCAAGATTTATAAGTCCATATCAATTTTAAAGCCCATATCTGGATGATTCAGTTAAAATTTCTGGTTTAAAAATTAACTGAAATTATTTAAAAGCAAGCAAAATAAAATTAAAATCAACTAAGATACCAATTTTGGGCGTTAGAATAGATCTATTTTAATGTAACCGTACTCCCGAACCCTCGAACTCTCGTAGACCATTTTTTGGTGTCCAATCGACGTAGGTAAAACCGATTGGTGGTGACTCCCAAAAACCCCCACGTTGCCACAAGATCCTTCCAATGAATTGATTTCCAGCTAGGCCAATGACGTTAAGACGAGGCATGTTGAGTCCGAAGTCTGCAGGAAGACTTCCTTGAAGTTTGCTACACTCTAAAGCCAAAACTGACAGATTAGAAAGGTTAAATATTGAGCTAGGAACAGAACCTGAAAAGCCGTTGCTTTCCACTCCCAAAAAGGTCATTCTTTTTAGCTGGCCAAGAGATTCAGGAATAACCCCTCTCATATTGTTGTCACTTAGAGAGAGTACTTTTAATGAAGATAAGTTCCCCAAAGACGGTGGGATTTTCCCTATAAACTTATTGGGCGCTAATTGAAGCCTTTGGAGATGTGACAAGCAATCGAGCTCAACGGGTACTTCCCCCGTTAAAAGATTCCCAGAGAGATGAAGGAATTTGAGTTTAGAGGAACAAAGATATGTTGGGGGGAATTGCACCGGCAAGGGAGTTGTTGGGTAGTGTTAAATTTTCCAATCTACCCAGGTCCCAGATATCTCGGGGAATTTCACCGCCCAAGCTGTTGTTAGAAAGACGTAGCACCCTTAGAAAGCTGAGATTTCCAAGATGAGGAGATATCGATCCCACCAGTTTGGCAGAATCAATCTCCAGGGCAACAACCCTTTGGTGCCGATGACCGCAAGTGGCGCCATGCCAGGACTGGCACACCGGAAGGGTATGGTTCCACGAGTTCAGAATCCCAAGAGGATCTCTACTGATTTTTGCCTTGAACTGCAGCAGTGCCCGTCGATCACTTTCTTGTCCAAGCCGTGCTGCACCTGCACCAACACCAGCACCGCCATGGAAGCTGAAACAAATATGGGCAAGAGACGGGAATAGTGTAATTATTTTCAACAAAGGTCATTAATGCCATTGTCATATTGCAATTCTGGCGCCATCTGAACTGAAGACTCTTCAAATCTTCAATTTCCACGTCACAATCAGAAATCAAATTAATAGAGAGTACAAAGCTAGCGAGTGATCCTGATGGTAGTGAGTAACTTGGCAAATACGTTACCATTTTAAACTGCAATGTCGATTGAATTCACTGCAAACATGTGGGATTACATGTAGCTACCGTAAACCTTACCCAAGCACCCCAGGAGAACAGCAGAATGGCACAAAATTACTGTCGCACGGTTCAATAATTACTATTTCGGGAAGGAATAGCTGACATCACTTATCCTAATCGGATAACTTGTGATGTGACTGTGAAAGTTACGAACCGATACCTTCAAACATACTTGTAGTTTAAACAGTTCAAAATCTTTGCATTATTTCCTGGTGTGCTAAGTTTTTATAATCAATTTATAATAGAGAAACTTACAATTACCATTTCGAGGTTTGCTCTAACTTATAATTTGTCCCTTTTTTATTTTAAGATAAAAATAACGAGCATTTTTTACCAAACTAGAATTAGCCACTAATGTATTTTTTTAACTGAATAAATCACTAACGTTATTGAAAATAATCAAATAAACCATTAATGTTATCAAATAGGCCAATTTACCCACTTGGCTCTTGAAATATTACAAAACTCCATTATTAACTTTTTAAAATTAACAAAATAGCTCTACTTGGTTTAAAATAATTCAAATAGACTATCTTCACTATTTATAAAATTCCATAACCACCTTTTGCATTTATATTTTTCAGGCACAGGCTATGCATTGTCACTTCTAGCTCCTTCAAAGTGTACTATCTCCGTTACTCAAAACGAGATGCCTCTTATCTCACATTGTCACTCTCGAATAATGTCTCACTCATATTAGTGCTTAGCTCAAGATTATGGTAAAATATAAGGCAGGCAAGAGAGGAACATCGTGGTTACTATTAGTAAGTTCAAGGGGATCTCAATTACTACCCACAAATGGAGTCTGAAAATCAATGTTTGCTTTAAGAAGGTTGTTTAAATGTTAGATTAATAAACTTCAGAAGCATTAGGAGCAGAAGTATAAAATGGAGGGACATTTCATGCTAGGATTCTGTTATATTTAACAGTAAAAGTTACAAAAGTGGTAGATTTGAGACAACTCAGAAATGTCAGTGGTTTATTTGGAAAAAAAAAATTTAGTGGGTCAACACAAAAATGTTGGTGGTTTATTCATTATTTTTGCCTATTTTTAAAAAACTTAAAATTTGCCCCATATTTCTTTTACACTATTCGATAACAACTTCTAAAATTATAATTTAAATTATACGATAGTCATCTTCTAATAATTTCAATCCCACCAAAATTTTTTTATAGTTATTAGACATTGTAATTATCAAATTTCCTTTCTGTAAATCCGTTTTTGTTCTTGTAAACACATATAAGTGTTTTTTAAAGGACAATTAGTTGTAAAAAAATATTAAAAATCTTGAAATTACTGGAACATGAATATTAAGCAGTTTAAATTATGGTTTCAAAAGTTGTTGTCAGACACTGTAAATAAAAGAATGGGTAAAGTGTGGGTTTATAAAAATAGAGGGGATAAAATGTAAGTTACACCAAACCACAGGGTTATTTTTTAAAAAATTTCCTTTCTGATAATATCCTCAATTCAACATTTTCTTCAAAATATTATCTTGAAACTACAAATTGGACTTTATGTTTTTTAATAAATTTTTAATTATTTAATTGCTATATTTTTCAAAACGAAGTGAAGTGATTAAGGATAACAATAAGTTGGTTGGGTCAGATCATTTAGGTCCAGATTTAATTCAGTTATCATGAATTTATGCCCATGTTAGGTTCAGATAAGATTATTTGGGTTTGGGTTAATTGATTTTGGGTTTGAGTTAAGTTCAATCAGATTTATTTGTGTTTAGGTTTCATATAAATTAGGTCATTTTTAGTCTCGGGTGACTTTATATCAGGTTATTCGATTCTGGGTCAGATTCAGACTAACACATCGGCTACTCGGGTTCATTACATAAGCCAAAGTGACTAAATCTATTTGGTTTTTTGGTTCAATTTTTGTTAAAATTTAAATAAAAATTCAATTTTTTTGCTAGCAAAAGGATTTTTAAAAAAATCAAATTTCATTATGGTTTAGTTTAGGTTAATTTTCCTTTTGTTAGTATGTTTAATTAAAAATTCATAAAAATCATCGTAATTATTTTTTAGTAAATATTAGGTTATTTATTGCCATTAATACTTTATGACTTAGTTTGAATATTAAATTTTATTCATTAATTTTGTTTGGTTTGGTTTTAATGTGCAAGACTATTTACTTAAGAAATATATCAAAATTAACTAAGATTGATCCATAAACATAATGTAAAACCTTAGTTAGCAGATGCTCTCTTAAATTACAAAATCTATGAATTAGTTGGTTGCTGTTTGTGGAATTGGTACATCATCAATCATTAATCATCATTCATAAGCATTTCAAGTAACATGTGAAAGTGTAGATTTCTACTAAATATCTAAAGATTTATACACTTCGTGAAATTTCAAATCTTCCCGCCATTAATTTCAAAAGTGCTAAGATTTTGCTACGCTATTGTTTCGGTGATTTTGCTACAATTTCATTCTTTTGCTACAAAATTACTAAGCTAATCTACATAATGATTTTGCGACAATTCCCCTATAATTTTAAATTCATATTTGCTATAGCTTAACTATGAA
The DNA here is from genome assembly GCA_005392925.1 of Aquilaria sinensis. Lineage (NCBI taxonomy): Eukaryota > Viridiplantae > Streptophyta > Magnoliopsida > Malvales > Thymelaeaceae > Aquilaria > Aquilaria sinensis. Next base: position 47,603 of record SMDT01001497.1, on the reverse strand, counting down.
ATGCAATTTCAGTTCAAAATCAATGAATAAACTGAAAATTTTCAAAAATTTTGGGTGAAAATGTAAATATTTAAAAAATTTATGGACTAATATTACAATTATTATGAGTGACTAAAATGAAAGTTTTCAAAATTTAGGTATCTTATTGCACTATACTTAAAAGTTTTTAAGGGACCAATTTTGTAATTTAGACAATGACCTATCAAGATCATTAAATTTACTATATATGAAAGTCCCAAAAATGAGAGTTACTAAATATAAAAGCTCCCAAATAAGATACTTACTAAATGTGGAATTCCAAAAAAATAAGGGCTACTAAATATGGAAATGCTCAAATATGCGACTTATCAAATATGAAAGTCCAAAAATATGGGAGTTGCTAAATATAAAAGCCCATAGATATGAGACTTACTAAATATAGAATGTGCTGAAAGAGAAAAGTTTCTAGTTTTGAAAGAACTCAAATATGAAAATTATTAAATATAGAAGTTACTAAATTAATACGGTTAAGAATACAATTAGTTTAATCATCTCTCCCCCATCATTTTCAAAGTCATCATTAAGTAACTGGTGATACCCACCCCATTAAATTGGGGCCCCCATTGAGTCTAAATGTCATCTTAAAGAAATTAAGCCCATTAAGGATTTAAAGTCTAGTCTGATCATAAAGGACAAGTGTCCTAAATCCAATAGTTTAGGAGATAACCACTTCATCCAATGGTCCTAAATCTCAAGGCTCACTTCCCCAAAAGCCTATATAAAGGCATTCATTATCACATTTCAGGTAAGAGATCACTTTCCTTGGTATTTGTACCATACTAGAGTTATTACTGATTTGGGCGTTAGAGTATCTTTTGTAGGTCTCCACAGTCCCCTCGCCAAAGTATACTTGTGCGACGAACCAAGCTCCTGGACCTTTAGATCATATATTGAGGAAGGTGCATCATTATTTGGTACCCATCATGGTTTATCCATTAGTACGCACTTGGACCCTATTACTTCTAGAAATGAGGTGCAGCATTCGGATACTCATCCAAATCCTCTATACAAGGTGGCAGGAAAAGCCCTCCTTATCAATGAAGCAGAAGGAGCAAAAGGCAACACTTCAGCATTTACATCACCAAGCCGTGCACTCAAAACTGAAAGTGGTAGAGCAAACTCACTTTTCTACCAAAGGCAGTCGATACAAAATGCCCCTTTTTTTTTTACAAGAGTATAGTGTAAAAATATGAATGCCCAATTGCCAAGTAGGTTAGATGCAGTGACGACCATCATGGCTAAGTACCTTGTGTAGCCACTCAATAAGCATAGGCACCACCCATGCCTTGGAGTAACTATCATTATCCTTACACACAAGGAGTCCAATCCCACAATGATGGTACTAGCATTGGAACCTAGATCCAGAGCCAGATAAAGGGTGTCCCTAACTCTTCATTTCTTAGCATCATACCATGGCCCCTGGAGGGCACACTCCACCATCACTTTAAATCTAACCAGCTTCTGCAGCACCGCCATCACGGCAGCCTATACCTTTATTCAAGTATGCCGTCATCTAACCATCTTAAGAATTCCTCTCAGTGACTATCCCACCAATAGTAGAGATGCCACCAAAGACTTTTCTTCCTTATAACCCTGGAGACAATAGCCATTTAGCTTACGTACATTATTATTGTCCTGGTGTCTCATATTAGACTACCTCTGCATACGTAGTCGCCATGCCAATAGCCAGTATGCCCCCATTAGCACAACAAGCTTACCTTGCATCTCTGCAGCAGCCCATGGGCATTACCTTAAACCTGGCTACAGTAACTGTACTTCAAGCTGCCCAAAACACTATTACTCACATGCAGTGGCAAATACAAAATCCAACTCGGACTAGCCTAAGGAAGCAAGGAAGACACCCCTTCATTACTGAACTCATGAATGAGCCAATACCAGAGAAAATGAAAATCTTTCACTTTGAATCATATGACGGGACTAAAGACCCCAACTAATCACTTGAGCCATTATAAAAATATTATGACTTTGGCTATCTCTTAGATGTGGCTACATGTCGAGCATTCTTAACAACACTCATAGGAAATGCCAGAATGTGGTATTTCGGTCTTGAAGCAGAATCTATAGGTTCGTGGGAGGACCTCAACAAGGTATTCATGGACTACTTCTTTGGGTGGAAAGCTTGCACATGGGTGCCAACTCACGTTTTTACTGTGAGACAAAACATGGGTAGTTATTGAGAAGTTACGTAGACCGTTTCAGTAAGGAAACATTGAAGGTGCCTAGTTTGGCCGAAAATGATTTTGTACTGTTAATGGCTAGGGGGACTTCAACTAGATTCAGAATTTGCCAAAAAGTTGGCAAAAAAGCCCACAAAGAAAAGGTAAGAATTCTTGCAAAGAGCCTTAAAGCTCATGAATGCAAAGGACATTTTCGCATTTAACATGGAACAAAGAAAATGAATGTCTAGGAAAATAGACTACCAAGGGGCTTTTAAAAGGCAAAGGCATAAAGGGAAATCATGGCCACATCATGACCCCCCAGAGGGAATATACAAGTTAAAGCTGGGAAAGAGCAAAGTTTACACCACTCACAGCCCCAAGATTTGTTATTCTTCATGTCATCCAAGACAAAAAAAAAATATCTTAAGTGGCCAGAAGCCAAGAAGGGCGAATAGATAGGCTCTAAAGTATACCATTATTGTGAATTTCACAAGACTGTCAAATATACATGAGATTGACAATTACAAATTGGTCAAAGAGCAAATTGAAAAACCGATTAAAGAATGGAAGCTCAACAAGTACATTAGGCATTATGGTGATCGAAGCAACGATACTTGCAGGGACGACATTAAATTTAAGAAGAAGAATAATGAAGAGGATAAAGATAATCAGGGCAAAAGAAAGAAGGACCCCTATAACAATAAGCCAACAAAAGCAACAATCTATCACATTGCGAATGAGGTTACATTTGAAAGAGGAAAAGAACATATTGCCCCAGGATCCTCAATCGCTCATAGAACCTTAGGACTTATTGTCGATGCAGTAATAGCTAAGCACAGAGTTGAAATGCTTCTGCTGGATACAGGAACACCCTTTAGCATTCTTTACCAGTCCACTGTCAAGAGGATGACGTTTAACAAAACATGGATCAAGCCTCACCATCATCAGATCAAGGGACCAAGAAATGAGCCTCTACTGCTAGTGGGGAGTTTGTGCTTTCAATAACATTTGGGGACGAGGCAAAGAAAGAAGTCACAAAGATGGTTAAGTTTAAGGTCACTGATGCGCCTGCAACCTACAATGGCTTGATTTGATTCTACACTATGCAAGAGTGTGACATCCATATCATACCTAAAATGTTTGAGACCACCCTCCTGACCAAAGAAGGAATGACAATCATTTCCCCCAGCATACTAAAGGTATGGCAGAACAGGGCCCCAATACCCTAAGTTGCTAACACTGGTAGGCTCTTTGGGAACTAAGATCCCACTTAGGTTACAATTGGTTAGTTATTACTTGTGAAGTATTTTAAATCCTTACGTGTAACTAGTTACTTAGCTTACCCTTCATAGGAGATATGCATGCATTGTCCTGGCCATGTGATAACAATTAAATTAAAATATCATTGAAAACAGTGCCGCGGCAATTAATAAAAACATAATTCAAAACAAGCTAAAACATAAACCTTTACTTACTTTAACTTCAAATAACAACTATGTGCATACATCTCTAACTTATATGCACCCAAATGTAACTTTAGTGTTATACATACCTATAGACACTAGTAGAGGCAATCTATGTATGAAATTACCATACATTTAAAAGAAGCAACTTATATCTACTAAGATCCATCTTTAGCTCTTCACCCAAGCAAGCTAGCTTTAAGTGATGAACCACACTTTCCTTGTACTCACTTAGTCTCAAACTGTAAGTTAAACACTTTGGTCAGTATTAACTTATGCCATAAGTAATTTAGAAACATAAAGTTTCCTACTTAGAGAATACCTTTGAATCAATAAAACTTAGCCTTAACAGCTATCCCTTACCAACTATCTGGCCCGACTAGCCCGCTTAACCTGCACAACACTTAAGGGGTGAGTACTTAAAAGTACTCAGTAATGGATTTGGTACCTACAGGGGAAACAAATGCAAGCATGCAAGGCATAACAAAAAATACACATACATATATATATATAACATACAAAACAAAGCAAGCAATCAACAACGCAACCAGAAACAAGGATAAGAAAGATAACAAACAATGTAAAATAATGAGTGGATAGATGGATGGATGAAATATGCACATGCAGATGCACTTAGAACTTCTTTACACCCGTAGGTACTAGACTTGTTATGAGCTCATACAGCAGAAGTACTTGAGACACTGGCCCTCGTATCCCGAATACTTTACCTCCTTTAAGTCATACTTATGGGTCCTAGAGTAGGTCATCACCTCCTCTCAAACTTACCCACCTTACCCTTAACTTATTGTACAAGGTAGCCATCTTATATGGTTTAACTTGCCAAGCTCTTGGAGTTTGGATTAGAACTCCTTAGTGGCTCACTCACCAAACCAAATAATTCGGTTAGGATCTTCTTAGGTTTCTTAATCAGCTACCTTAAGTCCAAGACCTTCCCCTCCTAGGCCAATGTAGTCTCTTTAGTGCCTTTTTGATAACTTGAGCACTTTTAGACCATAGCCACTCTACTTAGCTCTAACTTAACCACAATACTTAGCTACCCCTTAAATAATGTATAATTCTTAAATTAGGAATGAGTCTAAGACACAACCAAGGCTACGAAATGTCTTAAATTGGCCTAGGGATGAGAACCGAGAGTTTGAGGCATTCTTAGGATGCCCCGAGCTTAAAGGACTAATGCCTTGGCGACGCTGTTGGCGACGCATTAGCAAAGGCATCAACGCTTTGGAATCTTGGCATCTAACGGTGACGCGTCACCAAATGACATCTTCAACAGTGATGCGTCACCAAATGCATTACAGCATTGCGCGATAGCGTGCGATCTTGTAGGAAACTTGCTAAAACTTTTCCATCCCAAGTCCAATTCACATGGGTCTTGTTTCTACTTCATTCCAACACATAATACTATATTTCTATGCATCATTTGAGCTTAATTAACTTAAATCCCTTACCTCAATTTATCTTGAAAGCAAGAAACAAGCAATGAACAAACCCGAGCTCCAACGAGTTCCTTTGAGTTCCAAGCTCGAAATTAACCAAATTGGACACCAAGAGCACGAAGTTAAGACCATTTCTAACCATTTAACAAGCTTAGAATTAACTCATAAGGATCAAAGACGTTTACCTTTGTGTTTAAACCAAAAACTTGTAAGAACAACTAGACATGCACCAATTCCACCAAAAATGAGCTAAGGACTTATTGAGATAGCTTTGGGACCTTCGATTTCCACGGAAACTTGAGTGATTTGGGAGGTTTAGAGGTAGAGAACTGTGGAGGAAGGAGAGCTACAAAAATGGTGGATAGGGAATATGATGAATATTTCTATCTCCTTCATTTATAACCAACTTAGCCCAATTCTCTTCCACTTGTCACCTTGGCCCTCAAACTTAATTTTTATTCACTTAGGCCACTATAGCCTCCACTAAACCATCTTTCTTAGTCTCAAGAAAGGTTTTTTTTACCCAAACACTTTGCCCTTAGGCCACTTAAGCCATTATAAGACATAATAGCTTAATTTCTCACTTAGTGCATTTTTCACCATTAACTTTCACTTTTGGGTGAAATGGCTATAACCACTTATGGTCTTAAATCAATTAGCTCAAGACATTTGCATGAACCTAATTTTACTAAAATTACGGTCATGCCACTGACTTAGTAAAAAAATTACCATTTTGCCCCTTAGGTGCCAATTACTCTTTAGAACTCAATTTAACCTTAATTAGCTTGCTTTCCTTGCTTAATAAAAGTTATTTGAAGAAATAACTTGAGGTTTACTTACCTCCATAGCCAAGCTATGGGAGGTACTTAGAGAGCTTTTACAAAAGGAATAATAGTTATTTTTGGAAAAAGTATCCTTGTTAGAAATATTCCTTCATAAAGAACACTGCAAAAATATTTTCCTAAAAATAAATACCTTTAAATACCATTCCATTGAAGGCATGGATCCGCCATGAGAAGTGGTGATCTTCTCCATCCCCCTAAGCCCCGATGTTACCGTAGAGACCCTGGGGACTTCGCTAGCAGTGGTCTCGGTTGAAAAGGCAGAACAGAGGTGAAGAAGGAAAGGTAAATAGGTCCCCGCTGAGGTACTTGACGTCAGTGATTCTAATGGGGAAGATGCCAAAGTCCTACCAGGTTTGCCTTTTAGTTATTAATCTATGAATTTCAACTTTTTTGGCATTTTAGATTTTGTAGATGAATGGCTTAGAAACAATGTGATAAAGGAACTTCGTAGCGATTTTGTGGAGGACCGGGCTTAGATGGGGTGGATGATGGACCATATTCGGAAGAAGGTTGCTTGGGATTCAAAGATCCTAAAGGATAAAGTGCCGGGGGAACCCTTCTAGACTTTCACCGAAGACATGGATTTGTTTTCGAAGGACTGCCAGAAAATGGTTCATCAAATGGCAAGGGGCATTTAAAAATATCTTGCCCTGTTGAGGCTAGGGGGCAAATGGTGATACCTACCTTAGTAAATTAGGCCCCCATTGGGCCTAAATGTCATCTTAAAGAAATTAAGTCCATTAAAGGTTTGAAACCCAGTCTAATCATAAAGGGCAGATGTCCTAGATCCAATAGTTGAGGAGATAACAACTTCATCGAATGGTCTTAAATCTCAGGGCACACTACCCCAAAGCCTATATAAAGGCATTTATTATCACATTTCATATATAAGATCACTTTCCTTAGTATTTACATCATACTAAAGTTATTATTGACTTGGGTCACCGGAGTATTTGCATCAAAATATTAGAAAATTTCCCACTGTGATAATAAAAGTAGCGTATTTGGACTATTTTAAACTAAAACTATCAATTATACAAAAAACTAGAAAGATGGTGGGAGAGTTTTATAATTTTTCATTGGATTTTAAAACGTAATGGGTGAATTAGCCATTTGAATAACGTTAGTTGTTTATTCAGTCATTTACATAACATCAATGGTTTATTTGAGTTATAAAAAATATAAGTGACTAATTTGGGCCAAATTAAAACATAAGTGATTTTTTTACAATTTTTGCCGAGGAAATTTCTTAGAGAGTTTCCATAAACAAAGGACAACGACCATGACCTGGAAAGTCTAGCCTTTTTTGTTAATGAAGCTCTTTTTACCAAAAGAAAAACAAAAGAGAGAAAGTATAGCTTTTAGCAATATTGGTCAAGAATTCTATCCGCATCTTAGCCCACTTGTTAAGGGTTGACATCGCACCGGCCACCGGTTCAAGACAATCCTCCCATTCCTTATCTCCTCAAATCATTTAGATAATTCTGAGTTAAAAAGAAAAAGATATTGGTGAAGAATTGACAAAGGGCCAATCAAGAACAAAAACAAAGGAACCACATAAAAGTGATAAACTTTCTAGACATTTCATATAGTTTTTTTTTTTAATTAAAGAAGTCGGATCTTATTTACATTAAGTATACAAATAAATGCAACTTAGGAACCAAAGAAGTTGGGTTCATTTGATAAAGAACTGAAATTTTCAGAAGTGAACAATCTCTGCTTTGTAAACAATCTATTATTTGTAAGCTTTAATTAAGCCGGTGGAATAATTCCAAACTTGAAATAAGATAACTTACCCTCCTAAAGAATAAATTACAAAAATAGTCCCTAACCTTTAGTCATTGTTTTATTTTAGTCCTTAACCTATTGAATGTTCTATTTTGGTCCTAAGCCTATTAAAATTGTTTCATTTTGCTCCATCACAAGATGAAATTCATTAACTTAGAATAATTGCCAGACAGAAATTCTTAAAATTCTAATTTAGATATTCGATAACTCTCCAACAAATTTAAATATTTTAATATTTTTTTTACAATAAATAGACAATTTAAATTAGTAATTTTTTATTTCTGAATGAAATAAGTTTAATTTACAGAGAGAAAAAAATGTGGTTTAAATTTTTTATTAACTATAAAAAATTATTATACAGATTAAATTTATTATAAAACAGTTGCCAGATAATTTAAATTATGATCTAAAAAGTTGTTATCAAACAAATACTTTGAGTAGTTAGCAAATTTCATCAAATTGGGACCAAAATGAAATGTTTTCAATAGATTTAAGACTAAAATAAAACACATCAACTGGTTTAGGACTAAAACAAAACATTCAATAGGTTAGGGACTAAAAAGAAACAATAAATAAAGGTTAGTGACCATTCATGAAATTTACTCCCCTCTTAAACGTTTTTCTCACAACAACAGAAATGGAGCTTAGTGAAGACCTAAAGATGTACAGTGACAATCACTACAAGAAAAATTGAATTTAGTGACGGTTTAATTAGCGACGGCAAAAAACTGTCGCTAATTAGCAACGGTTAATAGTCGGTAATATTCCGGTGAGACTTTAGTGACGGCTGTTAGTCGCTAAATTTTAGTGACGGTTTACTGTCGCTAAATTAGTGACAGTTACGCATCGCTAAAGTCAGTGACGGCGTACCGTCGCTAACTTAGTGACGGTTGGCCGTCGCTAAAGTCAGTGACGGCGTACCGTCACTAATTTAGTGACAGTTGGCATTCGCTAAAATTAGCGACTGCGTACCGTCGCTAATTTAGTGACGGTTGGCCGTCGCTAAACTAAAAAAAAATAAAATAAAAGTTTGAGTTCTCATGTGACTGTCATTTTTTTATGATAAATTGTTATCTCATTGAACATAAATAATTGCTTTTGAATATACTACCAGAAAAATGTAAATATTATAGCTGAAAATTGTGTGACGTCTCAAATTCTCACACAACATAAATTATTTCGGTTGATATAAAACAAATGTATTTAGATTATAGATATTTTTTTCCTTACGAAACAATTTTAAGATTATACGAATTTTATTTACGTTATTCAGATCCTTTTATCCAACAAGTTGCTGTATCTTTACCATTACAACAAACAATTTTGTTTAAAGAAACAGAATTATAAAACAAAAATAATAATACACAACGAATGCATGTGCATGCGTTAAATATCATGACACGTAGTTTAACTTCTGCAGACTTTTCAACCCAATTAGTTTGTTGCTGCTATGTAGGGACTGATATCCGTCGCTAAAGTTTCACCGGGCTCTATGTGACAATTTACCGTTGCAAATTTAATGAATGTTAAACATTGCTAAAGTTTGTGGCTGGTTATCTTCGCTAAATAAGTGACGGTTATGCATCACTAAAGTTACTAACGGCTTAAAGTCCCTAATTTAGTGGCGGTTATGCGTCACTAAACATTAGTGACGGCTTACCGTTGCTAATTTAATGACGGTTATTCATCGCTAACATTAGTGACGGCTTACTATGCGTCACCAAATTTTAGTGACGGTTATGCGTCACTAAATTTTAGTGACGGTTATGCGTCACTAAATTTTAGTGACGGCTTAGAGTCGCTAATTTAGTGACGGTTATGCGTCGCTAACATTAGTAACGGCTTACTGTCGCTAATTTAGTGACTGTTATGTGTCACTAAATTTAGTGACGGCTTACTGTCGCTAATTTAGTGACGTTTATGCGTCACTAAATTTTACTGATGACTTAAAGTCGCTAATTTAGTGACGGTTATGCGTCGTTAACATTATAATTGTATAATTATACTTTTTAATTTGATTAATTAAGCATACAAATCTCTAAATATTTTTTGAGTAATTAACAAATAATCTATTTAATGAAAATTGTTTAATTGTATACTTATAATTAAATTTTAATGTGATTAATTCAGCATACAAATGTCTTAATAAAATTTGTAGTAAAAAATAAAAGTATTTTTAATGAAAATTAAATTTATGGACCAATGGTTTATTGTTGCTTAACAATTTAGTTGTATTTTATCATTTAATTATAAATTAAGATTAAGAAGTAGCGACGGGTGTTAGTCGCTATGTCTTATGTGACAATTTACGGTCGCTATGCTTATATGTTTTTTAACAATACTATCTCTCTCCCTGTGTTATCTGTCTGTAAAATCCCTAACTCTTCACTCGCTAAGTCGCCTTCTGTTTCCTCTCGATTTCGCACCTACCTCTGCTCCTCTACATTGAATCAGCTAGTCTTTATCCCCTTCACCAGCGACGGGTCGAGACCCCTACTCCTTCGCACCCCGTGTTCTCTTCCTCCCCTTCCCCAGCCGTTAACGAAACCCCTACTCGTTCAGTCGCCGTCTTCTCTTCCTCCGGGTGAAATCACCGTCAGACCTCACGGCGGTAACGCGTGCGGCTCGATTTTGTGCTTACCTGTTTTGTTTTGTCGATTCTCTTGTTCAATCTAGTCGCTGTGTGTTGGCGTTTTGCTGATTTACTGATCGATCTGTGTCGATTTCGTGAGTTTGGTTTGTTGAGTAAGTGGGTGTTTGTTACGTTTGCCCAGGGAGATGAACTTAAGGTGAAGGTCAACAAGTTAACTTCGATTAAGACGCAGCTTCCTTACTCGTATTACTCCTTGCCATTTTGCCACCCTCCAAAGATTGTGGACAGCATTGAGAATCTGGGAGAAGTGCTCCGGGGAGACTGAATCGAGAACTCCCCCTTTGTGGTTTGTTATCTTTTCTTTGCTCGGCTTAGACTTGCTTACTGAAAATCTGCTTGGTTTCTTTGTTTATGCGCTTCTCCCTTATGCCACGATTGCTGCCGTTTAAAATGCGGGAACCCCAAATGTGCAATGTTTTTTGCCACCTCACTCTGGATGCCAAAACGGCCAAGGACTTCAAAGAAAAGATCAATGATGAATATCGCGTGAACATGTAAGGAACAGCCTATATCTATCTGCTATTTGTTTTTAGGCTTTGTTTTTGTGTTTTAGTATCTTGACTTATTCCTATCATGGAGCAAGATCCTTGGCAACCTTATGCTAGTTGTTCCATTATAACGGTTGGATCAAGAATCTCGTACTATCTACCAGCTTGGCTATCACATCGAGATAAGAAGCCAGTACAGTGGGGTAATATACCTTTGGTGATACCGAAAGATTTGATATTGGTCATCCTTTGTTTTCTATGAAGTATAAGGATTCTGTTTAAGGATTCTGTGCCAGCATCATTTTCAGTATGAAACTTTCCACTCCTTATTCGTGCATACATGCTATATGAGTTGTGCCTTGATAATTCCTAGTTTGATCTGTGATATATAAGTTGCTGCTTTTTGTAATCTCCCTAACTCTTTCTTTTGGTTAGTGTAATAGTTAGTTTTTATTTGACATTATGCCTTGCGGATTCATTTGCAGGATATTCGTGGGAATGATGTGAGTCTGAATGAGTACAAGGGGAAGGTTCTCCTGATTGTAAATGTTGCTTCAAAATGGTACCCTTGCCTGTGTCCAGTCTCATTGTTTTTGCATGTTCATCATCACAGCATTGCTTATTTCCTCTTGTTTTCAATTTGATGCCGGACTTGTTCATGTAATCATGCTTGATCCCTAGGTAGATGCTTTAAAGTAGGCTCTGGGAGTTTATGATACTTGAATTACACAATCCTTATGAATCTCTATTTCATATTATACCGTCGTTGTTCTTCTCTGTGATGACTTTTATCTGTCAAGATCCCCAGTTGCCACATTAATCAAAATTCTTGACCACTTTCCACTGATTTCTACTGTGGCACTTCATTCATGTTCTGATTTCTCCATCAGAATTGGACCTCAATTTGCTTATAACAGTTAACACTTTTTCAACAACTTTACGATATTGAACCTTGCATCACATCCTAGGCTTCTGTCCTTGTGAAGTTCATAAGGCTTCCTTTTATCTTTGTAGCATCATGTGATAAGCATCAAATATGTTTTTGGTGAAGTTTGAAAATAGCAGTATAAACTTACTGGTCATAACGCTTGCTTTTCTCATAGGAAGTTCTTGTTTTCTTCTGTTTCTTCACCAGTGGGTTAACAAACTCAAACTACAAGGAGTTGAACATCTTGTATGAGAAGTACAAAAATAAGGTATGGTGGTCTTGAATAGGTGGCATTGTTAATGTGAACCTGCTTCTGTGAAGCTATCTGGTCTTTGATCTTGGGATGGGACCCTTGCAGGTTTTGAGATCTTGGCATTTCCATGCAATCAGTTTGGTGGACAAGAGCCTAGAACCAATGAGGAGATTCAGGAAACTGCCTGCACGTTGTTCAAAGATGAATTTCCCATTTTTGATAAGGTGGTAATTGAATTGTGAATAGGAAGATAATTAATTGGAGAGTATATATGTGCTTGCATATATGAATATATCTTTATGGTTACATTTGAATTGAAGGTGGACGTGAACGGGAAAAACTCAACCCCTCTTTACAAGTTCCTAAAAACTCAGAAATGAGGGTTCTTGGGAGATGCTATCAAATGGAATTTCACAAAGTTCTTGGTTGATAAGGAAGGAAAGGTTGTGGAAAGATATGCACCCACCACATCCCCGCTCAAAATCGAGGTTGGCTGGATCCATTTCCATATCAATTCATTTTCTTTTTGCTCTTCATCTATAACTGATTGTACCGTTTTGATTTTGCTCTTGCAGAAAGACATACAGAATCTGCTCTAATCTTCTTAGGAGCAGCTTGAGGCTTGGATCGACTTTGCTTTGTGATGTACTAGGAACATTGGAAAATGTAGCATAGTGTAGATCATAAACTTGGAGCGTTCTGTGTGATTATGAACTTGTCTTTTAAATTTCCTGCTTGATAAGTAAAAGCTGTGTCTTAAATGTACAATGACTTGGATTATTCGGTAAGGACCATATAGCTTATTACACTGCCTGTCCCTCTCTGTCTACCATCTTGTGGAATGAAATGCATTGTATGTCTTCTATGGATGATGCAACCAAAGCATAGGTTTGCCCTGCAAATATCCATAAATGAATGATGGTTCAGTAAACTCAGATGGATTGCCAGCTTTGTTAGCCATGCCTCTGTAGTTGTGCTCTACTATATGCTTGAAGATCAATGTATTGCTATGTGCCATCTTGTTGTATAGAATGAACAAAAATTAACTAATGACAGGTGCGCGTCACTAACTAGTAACGGTTACACATAACTAACTACCAACGGATAAGCGTCACTAACTAGAAACAAGTTTTGTCCTCGGGTTGTATAGAATGGACACGTATTGCATAGGTTTAGTTTGAAAATTATACGCAGTAAGTAGGGACAGTCAAGTGTCACAAACTAGCGACGGTTACGCGTCACTAACTTCGCCAATTAAAGACGGTGACATGTCACTAACTATTGATGGTCACAAGTCACTAACTAGCTACGGCTACGCGTCACTAACTAGCGATGACTATGCGTCACTAACTTCAATAACTAGCGAAGGATGGGCGTTACTAATTAGCAAAGGTCACAAGTCACTAATTAGTGACGGCTAATCGTCATTAACTAGCGACAATTATGCGTCACTAACTAGCGATGACTATGCATCACTAACTTCACTAACTAGCGACGGCCACGCGTCACTAACTAGCGACGGCAAAAGGTCCTTAATTAGCCAGCCGACTGACCATCGGAAAATTAGTGACGGTCTCGGTAGCGACCTTTGGCCGTCACTAATAAATTAGCGCTGAGTAAATTAGCAACGGACTATTTAGCGACGGTGTGCCGTCGCTAATGGCCGTCGCTAAATTGACTTTTTCTAGTAGTGAATAACGTACATTAAGGGCTAAGAAGTGGAGCACCTTTTGCGTGTCTTTTTCCCAAAATGACTTACCAACATTTTCTTTTAGGTAAAATTCATTCGTGGTCTATTTACTATTTTGGTTGTGTTAAAGTGGTCCATTACTTTAAAAATTGCTCTTAAACTCTCTTATATCACTTAACATGCCCCACTTTGATCCATTATGATCCATTCTATCAGTTAAGCTGTTATTTTTTACGAAGTTTGCCTATATGGCACCCACATTGCCACATGACCCCTCTTACATTAGGTAAACAAAAAAATTCAAGTTAAAATTGACGCAAACATATAATAATAGGTACTTAAATGTAGACAACAACCCAAACCTCCTCATAAAAGATCTTGGGCACCAACAAAGTGATCAGAAGGTCTAAGTCAGTGACAACACCTGGAGTACATGCGTGAAATTGAATTACCACGGCCTGCAATATCATTTGCCTTGGAGAGAATGATGATGGCACACTGTGGAAGAGTCAAGTTCTCTCTCCCAAATTGATGATGTTGACCACTTCCAGAGCTTGAATACTTGGGATACCTGCATTCTGTTGCTCAATTGCCTAAAACGAGCCGCCGATTAAGGCATCCAATACCAACTTCTTCCAAATTGGTGACCAAATCCCTAAAACTCAAATCCAAGCATCCTTCAACAAAGTGATTTTAGTTTGTTAAGTGTTTTAAGTTAAGCTTGAGTTTCTGATGTTTTTCCTTCCAATTTTGAACTAAAGCCGCAAATTTGGCCAAATAAGGATAATTTTTAATTATTAGATGAAGATGAATTTCATCAACATTAGGAAGAAGAAGAATTTCAGGTTTAAGTACTTAAGGTTATGTGTTTGTATCAATTTTTGCCTGAAGTTTTTTATTCTCCTAGTATAATTATATGTTGTTCTGCAAGATGAGGCTACATGGTAGTGTGGATGTCACATTAGGAAACTTCGTACAAAATAATGATTCAACTAATAGAATCGACTGAAATAAGACATGTGAATGGAGACAAGAGAATTTAAAATACACTTTTGGAAATAAAGGAGCACTTTAGGATGACCAAAATAATAAAGTGGAAGCAAATGTATTTTACCCATTGTTTTTATTTTTGTTTGTTTTTGGTAATCAAAAAGGAAAAAAATGAAAACACATAACTAAGAGATAGAAGACCTAAGTGCTGAAGTTGCTAGTTGGTGACTTTGTTTGAGGCTAGAGTGACAGATAACCACCAAGGAGATGTTTTGAAAGATATTGACGAGATGATGAATTTCCTTTACATCTACTTCAACATCCAAGTGGATTGAATTGTAATTTGAGATATGGAGGAAAGATTGAGCACAATCTGAAAGGATGGTGACATTGTTTAGATGGTTTGTGAGGGCAGCTTGAAGAGCACTTAAAATGGCCTTCACTTTTACTGATTGTGTAAAAGGACAACTAGCAATAGCATAACTAGCAATATTAATAAGACTGGGGCGAGGATCTTGGCATGTCCAACCAAGAGCACCCAATCAAGCAAATTGATTCTAAGCACCATCAACATGAAAAAGGTTAGGTGAAGAACACACTTTAACACAAGGAGACGGTTAAAGCTAGAAGCTACGACATATGTGCACCTTGAACTGGTTTGCTAGTTGAAAGTCATGGATAAAGAACACTTTAGACTGAATAATTTGGGGTTCAAACATATACGGGCCTTGGAAGACTTTGGAATTATGCCCAAACCATAGGCACCAAGTAGAGATAAGAACACTATCCCTTTTCTCATATTGCCAATGGGAATTCAAATGGAGATTGTGAATAAACCAAGCTAGTAGATCTTCACTCGGGTTAGGCACTAAAATGCCAAGGGTGTTAGCCCATACATTCCTTGACACTGAACAATGAAGGAATAAATGTGATATATCTTCATCAGCCAATCCACAACAAGGACAAATGGGAGATGACACAATAATATGTTTTAGGAGCTCTATTTTGGTTTAAAGGCCATTATAAATACATTTCTAAATAAAGATCTTGATCTTGGGAGGAAGATCAGAAGCCTATGGGCATTTCATGGATGAGCAAATCAGCTCTGATTATGATGGACTTGAGGTCGCAAAAATATTCACAAGCTAGGCCAGAACATATCTTTTTTTTTTTTTTTGAAAATTATTAATCACTAACCCCTTGCCAAACTAGCCAGTCATGAGAATTACTAGCCATGTGCTAAGTATTCAGTAAAACCACTTCAACTACCTCATTATGAAAGATAGTGAAAAGAAGGCCAATGCCCCAAAGATTGGTGCTAAGTATGAACAAGTCCTTGACTTTATAGCCAACTTGAGGAGTTAAATGAGAACTCTGTTCAACAAATTTATCCGAAGGAAGCCTAGGAAACTAGTAATCCTTCCAATTATCAACAGATCTCTTATCACAAATCTTCCAACATAGATTAGGTTAGAGGAGTTCCCACCAGAAAAAGGAGGCTTTATTGGCTGAGTTAGATCAAATGTTAGCCTTCCGTGAGGAGTTTTCTTTCCCATGTTTAGTTGAAAGGACTCATACCCGAAAAATAACTCCACAAAGTATCATCATCGTTTTCTAATAATGCTCGTGAATATATCTAAGCCACAACAACCGAATCACAAAATTCTTGTTGATAATTAAGTCCATGATTTTGTATTTCTAGAGCTAGCAAGAATCTACTTGGCTGAATACACTATCCCTATGACTTTAGATTTAATAATATATTTTTTGGTAGAAAATAGGACAAGATAAGGGCCATAACTTGGTGAAAGAAGACTAAATGAAATCTTTCAACCATTTGATCCACGTAGCTGGTGTCTGGCGATTCATTTGCAGTTTGTTAAGGGTGTAAGTTTCGGGTATCGGGTTAGGTTCAAGCCTAAACTCAAATTTTTTGTTTCCATAAAAAGCTTCCATTTCTTAGCTAGAACTTGAATAAAAATAGGCTTCCAACCCGAATCGACCCTAACCTGAAAATAGTGTTAGGGTTAGATTGGGTCAGAATATTCAACCTGACATGTCCCATTGCACTATTGCTAGCTCTTCTTCCCCTCGATTCTCTTCTCCTCTACCTTCGTATCCACTAAGTGGACTTAGACTTTGAAGAGAACTCCTTGATTTAATGCCTTCATCGTTCAACACAATAAAAAACAGAAATGAAAACCCTAAAAACTGGCAAAGAAATGGTAAGAAATGAAAACCCAAACACAATCGTGTCTTAAGGATAAGCTCAGCTACTAACCAAATCAACAGCAAGGTGCTGAGGAGGAGATTGACCTTTGTGTGCATGCTTTGAGGAGGAGATTGAGGGCAACAATCTAGTAGTGGCATGTACTGCTAACCCCGTTTGATGCATTGACAACAAAGATGAGCCAGAGGATGACTAAGAACGAACTAGAGGATGATGATGACCAAAGGGCAACAAGGGAAGGTCTAGGTGAGGGCAAGGTAAAGAAAGGTAGTGGGAGGGCTAGGAGAGGGAAGGCAGCACGAGGGGAATCTAGGGAGGGCAAAGGCAAGGAAGAAGGATAAGGTGAGACTTGAGTTAAGAGTGATGACTAGGGATAGTGGGAAGGGGTTTGGGGGATGTTAGGGTTAGGCAGATTAGGCTTAGGTAATGGGCCTTAGGTTTAAGGTTGAATCAGGTTTAATTTGAAGCAAAGCTTATTTTTGCTTCTCAGAATTGGCTCACTTGAACCTCGCTTGTTTCATACACTAACTTGACCCTAACTCGGCCTTATCTATCGAGTTTCAAGTGGACTTTTGGGGGTCAAAGGCTTTGACCCCTATACTTTGCACAAAAATGCCAACCTCTCAAGTGGCTTTATAAGTTCAAGCAAGATAAATCTTTACAAGGAAAAAAAAAAATAGTGCCAGTACAAAGAAAATAATAAAAATAAGAAATGAAAATCAATCTTATGGCACATTTGGTTTAAACAGTTTTAAAATTTTTGAAAAGTAAGATTATAGGAAAGTAAAATTCACAGAAACTAAGAATCTATGAAATTATAATCCTTACTTTCCTATGTTTAGTTCAAATATCACAAAATGAAATTTGTTACTTTTTTTTTTATATATTTGGTTGAGGTATTTTGCATACTTTTTTTTTTTTTCAACTTTTCACATAGTGACTAAAATGTAACTTTTTAAACTTTAGGAGTATATTTGTAAATATATAATTTTTTGGGATTATTTTTAAAATTTTTCAAAACTTAAGAAACCAAATATGTAACTTCTTAGGGCTATTACATAAAACTTGAAAGCTCAAGGAACAAATGTAAATATTTGAAAGTTTAAGCAGTATATTTCAATTTTTAGAAGGCCTAAATGCACCAACAGCCCTTAACTTTGTAAACTCAATCAAGTTAGACCCTAAAGTAAAACATAGATAGGAATAACCCTTTAACTTCTAAACTTTGTTTGAGTTGGTCCTAGAAGAGTCACGTGAACGATCAAATATGTCTTCCATAGTCTGAATTAACATAGAATCAGTTGCCTAAGTTCGCCGGAGAAGACTTCAAGGCGTTTGCCTTGTTCACCTCCTCATGGTTGTAGCCGAGGGCCTTAATAGTTCTACCAAAAACCATGAACTTCACTATGTGATATTAAGTTAGTATTGACCAATGCCAGGACATGCCCACTTCATCGATGCTCTATAGGGTTTGCCAGGTAACGACATCGTTGTTTGTTAGCTCAAGAGTATCCATTGTGAATACTAACATCAGTACTATCCTAGAAGCCATTACCGGTAGATTGGAATCGCTGGCAGCCAGAGGATCCATGTCATCAACTAGGACATATCATAGAGAGGATCCAATTGGTCTCGTTGTTGTTCATGCAAGCTTTGGTCTTGATTGAGAACAACTTTCCTCCACCGCACCTCCAAATCACGACACTGGTGCGTAGAGGTGGCCAACAAAGGTCCCTCGTGACAGTGCAAGAAAATGGCCGCCATCTTGTATCTTAGGTACTCCACTGGCTATTAACTCAACCTGCCCTTATTTAACAATTGGACCAAGTTGATCTCATATTGAAAGTTTAAAGGTTCCTACTATTTGAGTTATACTTGAATGACTAACTTATCAAGTTCACAAAGCTTGGGGGCTACTGGTGCATTTAGGCATTTTTACAAACACAATTACTTTATGGATTCTTACTCTACCTAGTATAAAATTAGGAGAATAAATCCTAAAAAAATGTTAATAATGAGTGTTTATTCTTTAAATTTAATCAAGCATAGGATTGTTAGGATTTTAACATTCCAAACACTCTCCCGAGGATTAAGGTAAAGTCTATCATGTTATAATAGATGATGCAAACCTTCAATTTTAACTCAAATCTTTTATGATATCTTTTAGGGAAATTTACAAAAAACCTTCATAACGTTTGCCCTAACTTACACTTGCCCCATTCTATTTTAGAAAACATACAGCTTTCCCCCTTAAACCATGAAACCCTCACATCTATCAGCTTGTCTGATTTGCTAGTGGGCCAAATGCCTTGATTGACCAACAAGATTTTTAATTTGTATAAATCAACCATAATATTCATCTCATGCCACCTCCAATCCATTTTTCCTAAATGTATGATATATTTTTAATAATTTTTTCATTCCTGAATAGTTTCTATATTTATAAATTTACTATTAATTTCTAAATCTATAATATATTTCTATGTTTATAAAGCAAGTTTAGTATTAATTTACTTTTTAACATCTTATTCATTTTTTAATTAATTCAAATAAGGAAGTGTCATTTTCTGGACAAATATATTTTAATTGATTTGATGCATCTATTGTCACTATTTTGATGGATTTTTTTTATTTGAATACCTTCAATATGAACTAAACCATATGATATAACATTGAGCTAATTATATGAGTGGAAGCATGTGAGGTTTTAAATTGGTAGATGGTGACAGATAAGGGAAATATAACGTGAACTAATCAGCTTAATTAGTGATACTGGTAATTACAACAAATTTTGAAAGAAAAAAATAAAAAATCTTGCTTTCATATATTTATCTTTCAATATGTGAATTTATTATTAGCTTTATTCAATGTTATTCTAATTAATCAATAAATAATTAATCTCTCTCCCCCCCTCTCTTTCTCTTCTTCAGTGATTAATCTGTAGCTAATAGACTCAATTAGAAGATAACATAAAACTAACACAAATCAAGAAATTTGTTCATACGATTTTTCCCCACATAAGAGACTAATGCATGAATCAATATGGTAATTTATAAAGAAAAAGAAGAGAAAATAACAAGATCTAGTCATATGCAAATAAAATAAAAAAACATGATCTAAGCAACAAACAAAAAAGCATGATCGTCCATTACGTGCTGCTAAAAACTATATAATGTATACATTTATTTCATATGGTGAGAACCAGCCTTCAAAATAAAATGAAATTAGCTAAAATATATTTGTCCTAAAAGATGATACTTCTTTATTTAAACAAAATTGAAAAATAAATAAGATGTTAAAAAGTAAATATTAATATTAATCACAAGCATGAAATTTGTTTATAAACATGAAAATATATTAGAGATTTAGAAATTATTAGTGAATTTATAAATATAGAAATTATTCAGAAATAAAAAATTTATTAGAAGTATATCATATATTTTGGGAAAAATGGATTTGAGGTAGCATAAGATGAATATTGTGGTTGGTTTGCACAATTTGCAAATATTGTTGGGCAATTAGGGCATTATGCCCACTAGAATAACAGACAAGATGACGGATGTGACATTCCAAATGGGCAAAGTGTAGGCTTTATAAAATATAGGGAGATAAGTGTAGGTTAGACCCAACACTGGGGGGGCTTTTGTAAATTTCGCTATCTTTTAATCTACGATAAAGGCACTAAGTATCCACTCCAGTAATCCTAATTATTTTTTCATTACATACATTATAGTATCATACTCACAATTCTAGTTCAATATATCAGAAATGCTGTAAAAAGTCTAAGCAATGGCCAACACCAATTTTACTTCTAATCAAGATCAGCGTACGAGTTTCAAAACAAGAGCAGACATTTCAACATCATATCGAGCAGAGGCAAAACAGAGTAAACAAACACTCACGTTTAATACATCACACTATGTATACTTCTGATTTGCTGAACACGTGACATGTTCAAGCAATAATCATTCTCTATGATCTAGAGCACGCCTGGTTCGCTTACTAAGCATGAAAATTTGAAAGACCAACCACATGCGAAGACAGAAGCTTAGTTATTTTTGCCGGAATTTTGAGCATGCTGGAGAATTCTATGGTGTTGGTTCACTCGGTATATTCCGGTCCCAAGAAGCTTGTCTCTGATCGAACTTAGTTGTGTAACAGCATCAGTGATGTAGGTAATCTAGTACGGAAGCTACATCAATTGCTATGCTGATCCTCTGGAGAAGATCCAATTTTTTTGCTGGTCTTTGGTTTGAGTCATCATGTTCAACGGTTTGATGAAGCCATCCCTCTAAACTTCCATTACTCATGAACGCATAGACTAGTGCCTTAAAGTTATTTCTTTGGTATTCGATACTCAAATAATTGTCTTTAGATTGTTAGAAAAATAAAAAATGATGAAAATGAAGAAATGGTTTGAGGTGTCAAATAATTTCACTTTCCTGTAAACAATTATTTCACCACTATAAAGTACCAGTAATATGCTTCTATGATATAACAAAATTCTATGAAAAATTTCTCTCAACTTGTGAAATGAATCATTTATATAAAAAATAGAGAAACACAGCTTTTCCCCTAATGGATATAACCATTTATAAATATGTGTCTTTTGAAATAGATACAATTATTCATGAAGAAATATGTCCCTTACAAAAGATATAATTTTTAGAAATCACAACTCTTTGAATTTTAATTAATTTATTAAATTAACTAAATTCAAATAATCAAAATACATTTTCTATTCATGTGGAACTTACAAACTGCAAATGAAACTTAAAAATGTTTCAACATTATGTGTCGAGGAATTTCACTCATAGAAAGGGGGTATTGATCCCACTAGTATGGATGAGTTAAGCACCGAAAGATCGACTCGGAGCAACTCTAAATGCATGGCTTGCTTGCAAGTTAGGATAATTTGTATCAGTTTATTGATTCAGATATTGAAACGACAGTGGCTAAAAAGAAGAAGACAGGGGACCAAGAAACAAGACCATAAAGAAGGCCTGGCAAGTGGCAGTTGAATCTTTTTGATTCAGGGTAGTGTTAATAACTTAATATAGGGCATCTTGGGTGTGCCACAAGAATCAAACAGCCATTGATGACTTCTATTCCAAGGCGTCCATTTTAAGCTTAGAAGGTTGGTGGCCGCTGAGCCACCTTGACTCTTATACATACAAGTGCTTAATTCCGCCACAATTTACAGTCTCTGCTGACCCGCAACGCCATTAACCCCACAGTTCTGCTTCCTGCAAATGAAAACAGATGGATCAGTTCCTCAACTAATTTCCTCATTATGGGAAACGTTCAAGCTGTTCATTGACCCAGAGTGTGAACATGAGCATACATAAGCACATGTATAGAGCTTAAGGGCTACGCACATAGTTTAGGAATACAAATTCGGGAACAATATTGCATAAAACAAGTCAAAACCCAAGGAAAAGAGACCTACAAGCCAAAAAACAAAGCTTTTGCCAGTTAAAAACAAAACAAAGTTCAATCATGACAGATGACAGCCGGTAGGAAGAATGGGAGCAAAGGATATCTTAAATCGACATTGCGTGTCTGAAAGAAAAAGAATTGAATGATTCAGAAGGAACAATGGGAATCAAACATCACTCCTCTAGGCTCCATCTTCAGCTACTTCGAGTGAAGATAAACATGAATGATTTTGTATTTCTAGTACTGGCGAATCTGCTAAGCAAAACAACACCAACGACAAACATTGACTACTAACACACTTTTCAGTAACAGACAGGAGAGAGGTGTTAACCTGCTTTGCAGCCTGCCCAAAATGAAAACCTCTCAGGGATTAATTTGTAGTCACATGAATGATTCTGTACAGTTGAAATGTGGTGGAGGAGGATATTAGCTCACTAGCATCTCCCGGTCTCCTGTCATCTCTTTTATTAACTCCTGCAGTGGTTTACAGCAATATATTAAGAACAAGAATCTCAAATACTGCCAATTCCTCTCGGTTCTTGATTCTCAGGAACAAGGGTCTGGGCGATAATCCCAGCAGGCTTTCGGGTCAAAACTTCATCTGCACGACTTCTCTCTGCAAACATCTCCAGCAAGTGTACATCTCCATATGCTGATATTTCCCATTCTCTGTTTGTTATCACAAAGTAACATCTAGACTTTGTTTGCTATGTAATTGGTGAATGCCACTTGAAACTTGAGAGAGCTTTTACTAGGAAACTACATTGGAAGGGCAATTACCTGGCCAGAGTGTTTAGTTGATCTTTTTTTTTTTTTGGTTGGAAAAAACTTAACTTCTAATATTATGGGGTTCTCATTTTCTCGATAAAAAGTGGCAAAGATTTTTACAAAACAACCAGAAGTCCCATAGCCATCTAAATTTCTGAATAGAACGAGCTCTGTTAATTTCACTTCACTTGACCATATCCACACTTCACCCACAAAATCTAGAAAGGCCAAACATTTCCATATTTCTTCAGCGTATTCAAAAAGACTGACAAGTCTAGCAATATCATAAATGCCATATAAGTTGAAGCAATGGCCTTAGCTAGGCTCTAGCTAACACCTATTTTGCTCCTAATCAAGAAAGAAAAGGGATTTTCAAAACAGTAGACATTCTGTCATCAAACAAAGGCAAACAAATAGAGTCAAACTAAAAGAGTAAAAAACTCTTAAACTTTGGATACATCACAATAGTTCTAATGCGCAGAACATGTGACAGGTTCAAGCATTCATTTTCACTTGAGGGCATTGTTTCTTTATTCAACATGAAAACGAAAGATCGGGCACACAAGATAAGATAAAAACCTTAATTATTTTGGCCTGAATTTTGAGCATGCTCAAGAGTTCCAAGGTGGTGTCTCCGTTGGTATATTCCAGTGCGAAGAAGCTTGTCTTTGGTCGAACCTAGTTGTGTTACGACATCACTCATGCTCATCCTTTCTCCAGGATGTTCAACAGAGCAAGCGACTCCGATTTCCAATACTGAGATCAAGCATTTTTGAATCCTTTGGAACTGACTGCTGCTGCTTCTAACATCAACGATGCTTATGCCTCTGGGTTCTTCATTCCCTCGAAGAAGTGTCTCATCAATAATATCCCACATATTATTTCGCAAAGCATTCTTTACAAAAGTGTGAAGGTTCAATCCATCTTGAAATATTTCATCAGTTGGTCTTTTTCCAGTCAACATCTCTAACAAGAGCATCCCGAAGCTATACACGTCACCATTGGTTGATATTTCGCTTCCCATTCCATACTCTTCATAGACATTCACATACACCAAATTGTGGAATACAATAATGAAAACCAAGTTATTATTTTCAAATGCTATTGATGAAATCAGAGTTCAAGGATATTAAATAACGAAATATGGATAGGTGTATATTACCTGGAGCAGTATAACCAATTGATCCTCTTATTCCAATGGAGCTTGTCTCATTTCGCAAAGAACCACTAGTAGCTCCTGCAAGAAACCTCACCATTCCAAAATCACCTAAATGTGCAGTCATGTCCTCATCAAGCAGGACATTGCCTGGCTTGAGGTCACAATGGACTATTGGAGTCTCACATTGATGATGAAGATAATCCAGTGCAAAACCAACATCAATTGCTATGTTGAGCCTCTGAGCAAGACTCAAATTCTTTGGTGATCTTTGATTTGAATCATTATGTTGAAAGGTGTGATGAAGCCATTCATCCAAACTTCCATTACTCATGAACTCAAAAACTAGTGCCTTGAAATCATTACCTTGATAGTCGATACTCGAACAAACTGTGAGTATCTTAACGAGATTCCTATGTCTAATACCCCTCAGTGCATTGCACTCAGCCATGAAGCTCTTTGAAGCTCTGTGTTGGAGGAGATCAAAAACTTTAACGGCAATTATTGTAGTACCACCATCCAGCATCCCTTTATATACTGCTCCAAAACTTCCTGTGCCAATCAAATTGGCAGAGGAAAAGCCATCAGTAGCTTTGAAGAGACTATGATATGATAACTCCATGAACTGATCATCTGAGTTACTTGTCATTGACTTGATCCCCTTCCTTCGTAACCGGTAACAAACCAACACAAATACAACAAAGGCTGCTCCTAAAATGAGAGATATTATCAAGAGAATCACTTTCCAATTCTTTTTGGACTTACGGACGTTGCACTTGGGCAGGTGAAGTACAGGTACTCCCCCACACAGTTTGTTGTTTCCTATCAAAGATACTGCACTTGCATTTAGAAATATCCCTTGGGATGGAACAACACCTTTGAGATCATTATGAGACATGTCTAGAACGTTCAAGGACTTCAAAGACATCAAAAATCTTGGGATTTCTCCAGTAAGTTTATTGTTAGATAGATTTAATACCTGAAGCCCTCTTAATGAGCTCAAGGAAATAGGAATAATTCCTTGGAACAGGTTTCCACTTAAAACTAGCACTTCAAGACTTTGGCAACTGCCAAGAGTGTTTGGGATTTCACCTGAAAGTAAGTTGGAAGAAATGTCCAGTATACCAATATTCTTTAAATTTTCGACCTGTGAAGGAATGTTCCCTGTAAACTGGTTTCCATATAAAAGCATGCCAATGGAGAATGGTGCAACGCTAAATAGTTCTTGAGGTATTGAGCCACTAAGATTGTTATCAGAAATATCCAACTCTATTAGGCTCTCGCATTCACCTAGACTTGGTGGGATGGTGCCCTCAAGATTGTTCTGGTTCATAACGAGTTTAGTCACGATTTTCAAATTCCCAAACGAGGAAGGAATATTTCCTGAAAGCTGATTATCTCTCAGAAACAGATACTTCAGCTTGTTTAAGGTCCCAATGCTAGAAGGAATGTGACCTGAAAGTTGATTATCAAACAAGGAAAGCCATTCCAAGCTGATAAGATTCCCTAATGCAGATGGAATCTTTCCCGAGACTTTGTTGCTTGCCAAATCAATGACGCTGAGATGCTTCGACAAATTGCCTATGCACGTTGGTATTACTCCACCAAGGTTGTTGAGTTCAAGGGCCAAGATTTCTAAACTAGTAATGTTCACCGCAGAGCAAATAAAGTTGAGATCATCTTCCCCCCCGCTTCCTAGATGATTTTTTTCAATGCCAAAACCATTAAGATTATTGAGCTTCTCAAGGGAGGGCAAACTTCCCGTAAATCTATTGGTTCCAGCTTGGAATCGGATGACATTGGTGGCATTGGATATGGAAGAAGGGAGGCTTCCAGTGAATTGATTCGCAGCTAGGCCAACGGCCTCAAGGCGAGGCATGTTGAGTCCGAAGTCTGCAGGGAGACTTCCTTGAAGTTGGTTACCTTGTAAACCCAAAACTGACAGATTAGAAAGGTTGAATATTGAGCTAGGAACAGAGTGAGAATCCATTGCGTTCCACTACAAAAACGGTCATGCTTTTCAGTTGGCCAAGAGATTCAGGAATAACCCCACCTATACTGTTCTCAGAGAGAGAGAGTACTTCTAATGAAGATAAGTTCCCCAAAGACGGTGGGATTTTCCCTATGAACTTATTGCGCGATAATTGGAGTCTTCGGAGATGTGACAAGCAACCGAGCTCAAGGGGTACTTCCCCCGTTAAATGATTCCCATAGAGGTGAAGGGATTTGAGTTTAGAGGAACAAGATATGTTGGGGGGAATTACACCAACAAGGGAGTTGTTGGCCAGTGTTAAATTTTCCAATCTACCCAAGTCCCAGATGTCTCGGGGAATTTCACCGCCCAAGTTGTTGTTTGAAAGAGTTAGCACCCTTAGAAAGCTCAGATTTCCAAGATGAGGAGATATCGATCCCACCAGTTTGGCTGAATCAAGCTCCAGGGCAACAACCCTTTGGTGCCGACGACCGCAAGTGACGCCGTGCCAGTACTGGCACACCGGAAGGGTATGGTTCCACGAGTTCAGAATCCCAAGAGGATCTCTACTGATTTTTGCCTTGAACTGCAGCAGTGCCCGTCGATCACTTTCTTGTCCAAGCCGTGCTGCACCTGCACCTGCACCAACACCAGCACCGCCATGGAAGCTGAAACAGGACAGTAGCAAGAGATCAAAGTAAACCAGAATACGTAGAGCTGAAACACTTGAACGCATGGCTCGCTTGCAACTATAACCGAGAATTTGTCAGAGAAAACTAAAAAGGTGGCAAAGAAGGCTTGGCAACTGAATTTGTTGGATTAAGGCGTCATTAACGACTTAGTTATAGGAGGTTCTCTTCCCCGGCGGGCAAGAGACGGCAGTAGTGTAATTATTTTCAACAAAGGTCATTAATATCGTTGTCATATTGCAATTCTGGCGCCATCCGAACTGAAGACTCTTCAAATCTTCAATTTCCAAGTCACAATCAGAACTCTAATTAATAGAGCGATCTTGATGGTAGTGAGTAAATTGACAAATTCGTTACTCCTTGTTAACTGCAATGTAAATTGAATTCACTGTAAACCTGAGCAAAGCACTCCATAAGAACAGCAAAATAGCACAAAATTACTGTTACTATGTTTTCAATAATTACTATTTGGGAAACGACTAATTGACATCACTTATCTTAATCGGACAACCTGTGATGTGCCGGTGATAGTTATGGATAGTCACCTTTTAAACTTACTTTTAGTCTAGGCAGTTCAAAATCTTTATATTATTTTCTCATGTAGTAAGTTTTTATACTCAATTTTTAATACAATCCTCAATTTAACATTTTCTTCAAAATATTATTATGAAATTACAAAATGCACCTCGGTATGCCAAGTTTCTAAAAGAGTTGTGCACTAATAAAAAGAAGCTGCAAACTGATGAGACAATCAAAATTAGTGAAAATTTGTTTGCAATAATCCAAAGAAAATTGTCTTAGAAGTGTAAAGACCATGGTATGTTTATTATATCATGTATAATAGGTAATTTTAAGGTAGAAAAAGCTATGTTGGAAAATGTTTTTTAAAAAAGGGCTAATTACACAGAAGGCTTTTCATTCAAAACTAAATTTCAAAGACTTTTTGGTCAAACTAATTTTTTCCCTCCCCCTATAAATACTAATGCCATTTTCACTCAATCCTCACACAATCACTTAATCTCTTTTCTTCATCTACTATATTCTCTCAAGCATTCTCCTTATTTTCTTAATCTCTTCCAAATTTCTTACTAATCTCTCCTTAATATCTTATTAATCCCCTCTTGATTTTGCATTAATCACTACTATTAGTACGTGAGGCATGGCTTCAAAAGGAAAGGGCAAGTCAACAGAGAGTTCATCTTCCCGACCATCGCCCTCCGAGCCTTGTTCCGTCGCAGATCTCGGCCCGCCGATAAACGCATTTCAATTCAAGAGTTTCACGACGATGATGCCGGAATTGATATGACGAATTACGATTTAGGTCTCAACAATCAATTATCCGATGATAAAGTGGAAGAGTTGGATGCGATGGCGTCCGGAAATCCATCAACAGAACTGACGCCTACAAGTCATGAACCTGTCGTGGAGAAAACTCAAGCATAAAGTAAATGCACGAGACTATAGGAAATGCATTATGAGCATTATGAGCATTGGGTTTGGAAGCATTATCAGCTCATACATAAAGGGGAGTCGAGGTACAGGAAATGCAAACATTGCGGGAAAAAATTGGTGCATAGAAAGAATTCCGGTGCTAGAACATTGAAGCGGCATATTGAAAATTAACATCCTAATGTCCTTCCTAATACCGGGACTAGTTCTGGAAGACAAACACAACTTGGGTCTATAACCGGCGCCTGCGGACCAGGTATATTTCGTTTTAACCAACAATTTTGTAGATAATGTATGGTAAATTGGATGATACTTACCGAAAAACCTTTTTCACAAGCTAAAGATGTCCACCTAGAATCTTGTATTTAAAAAAGTATTTAGGAAAACTGCTAAGAAAGAAAGCTTTAGACAATTTGAAGCCGGAAAATCAGATTTGCAAGCATATTTTTCTGCTCTTGATCATTGTGTGGCATTTACTTCTGATATGTGGACATCACCTATAGGTCAATCATTCTATTGTGTTACTTCTCATTTGATTGATTCTGATTGGATAATGCAAAAATGAATTTTGTCATTTAAGATTATTGAAACAGATCATACTGGTTATCAAATATTTAATTGCATCTTAAAAACTTTACGTGATTATTTTTGTACTGATAAAGTCCTGTACATTTCATTTGATAATGCTTCAAATAATGATGATGCTGCTCGTCTTTTGAGTCAAAACTTAAAACCACCTCTCAATGATGCATTATTTCATATTAGATGCATGTGCCATATTTTGAACATTTGTATGCAAAAGGGTTTATAAGTTCTCCAAAATGAGATTTTGCCTAATTGAAACTTATTAAAATATTTGATGTCCAAACCTACTGTTTTTCTTGAATTTAAAAGATTTTGTATTGAAAATCAAAAACCATTTTCTTGGAAACGGTTTAAATTGGATTGCTCAACCCGCTGGAACTCCATATATTTGATGTTGTAACATGCATTACCATATGCAAATTTGTTGTCACATTTCATGAATTTAAAAATGGGTTGTGAATTTCTTACGACTAAAGTTTGGGAGAAATGTTCCAAAATCGGTGAATTGCTTAAGTTTTTTTACGAGGCAACTGAATTTTTCTCTAGTGTTAACTACCCAACCACTCATCAAGTTTTGTTTTATTTAGTGAACATCAAATATATTTTACATCAGTTTAAAGATGATGAGTTGTTAAAACCGACTGTCGAAGCCATACGGGCTAAATGGCTTCAATATTTTGAAAACATTCCACCTATTGTTTTAGTTGCTTCTTTACTTGACCCATATGTCAAATTAATAGGCACAACAACATTGGTTGAAGGAATTTTTCATACTTATTTAGAAAATGTCTCATATAAATGTTTTGGCTGTGTCTGCTACTGCTTTCGAATACTTGCATTCTTTATACAAGTTATATTCTGAGCGGCATTCGAATAAGGTAAGATCCGAAACTCCTCAAACTGAGCCTCCAAGGAGATTAATCTCCTCAAGATTCAACCCAGCTCTCCAAATACTCAAACGACCTCGACCAACAACATTGGGATTAACTAAGGTCGATGACTATCTCAACACATTGTTCGAGACAAGCAACCTTGACATCTTAGAGTGGTGGAAACAAAAGAGATCAAGGTTTCCAATCTTGTCGATAATCGCACAGGAGATTTTTGTCATTCCATTATCGACTGTCTCATCTGAGCCAACGTTTAGTGCTAGAAAATGAATGATAACAGAAAAACGGTCAAGATTGACACCCGACACGGTAGAAGTACGTTTGTGCAACCGAGATTGGGGCTTCGTAGCACTCCGGCAGCGAGACCAAAAAAGTTCGGATGAGAAGATAATATCCGATACCTAGACTTGAATTTTTTTTTCAATCATACATATAGTTTGTATTTGATCTGCTTATGCTGTTTAGCATAAATCATATGTTTCTATTATTTATCATTTTCAAAATGTAAGGCTTGTTCCAATTATTTGTAAGTGCCGTTTGGTTTTTTAACCTAATAAAACTTACACCGGAGGTGGTGTTTTTTCTTAAAAATATTTATGAATTATATAATTAATAATAGTTCTATTTTTTTTAGACAAAAAAAATGAAACCTGCCCCGCCTCGCCCCTCCCCAGACCCAGCTCGGAACTGCCTCGCCTACAACCGGGTTTAGCCTGGTCCTCAGGACCTAGGACCCAAGGCTAGGAACGGATGGTCCCGGGCCGGTCCCAACCGGTTCCCACCTCTAATGTTGGATCTAGGAGCATTGATTAATGTTAAGCCACTATTAGTTTACAAGGCTTTGAACTTAAGAACTTTGAAAAACCCAAAAGCAGTCATTCAACTAGCTGATAGGTATAATTCATATCCTAAAAGTGTAGTTGAAGATGTTCTAGTTTAAGTTAATGAACTTATTTTTCCTGCAAATTTCTATATTATTGACATGAATGATAAGTTTGCTTCAAATTCAGCTCAAATTTTGCTAGGTAAACTGTTTATGAAAACGACCAAAACTAAAATAAATGTGCATAGAGGGACTTTGTCTTTCGAGTTTGATGAGGAACTAGTAACTTTCAACAGTTTTGAAGCTATAAAGTACCTGGAAAATTCTGAATCTATTTGTCTTATGGATATCATTGTCTCAATTGTCCAAGATAGTTTTTAGCTGAATTTTATAAGAGATAAGTTGGATTTTGGATTGAAAAATAGAAAACAGAGAAAGATGCAATGCTGGAAATCAATGATAATATGAATGAGACCATTATGTTCTTGCAGTCTCTGCTTTTGTTACCCAACAAGTTAGTAGATTCATTCTTACAATTGCCAAGCACTCATAAAAAAGTTTGCCCTGTTATGGTCCTATTAGTGGGAAGCATGCCTAAGGGAACTAAAGTGTTCTAAATTAAGTTTGAAACCTTAATTAAAGTTTACATAGCAAGAATAGGAAAGTTTAATAAAGTTCACTAAGTTTCAAGAAGGTTAAGGCACTAAATGAGGTTTGGGGGCAAAATGGTAATTTTGCATCCTAAATAGCCGGGCTAGGTCCTGAGTGGTTAAAATGAGTTCTTATAACCTAAATTTTAAATTTAACCCAAACTTGATGAAATAAACAAAGAATAATCAAGAACAGCTAAGGTTACCAAAAGATGGGGACTTAAGTGTATCATGTCTAATACTTTGATGGCTTAGATTGAAAATAGGGTTATAAGAGGGTAAAGTGGAAGGGTGGCTGCCATAAACCCGAGTTCATCCTCTCCACCCTCATTTTTCCACCCAATTAAGCTTGAAATCAAAGTTTTTTGGTGAAAAGAGAAGCCATCATAAGTATATAGGCCATTGGGAGCTTATTTCAAGCATAAAATCATGGTTTTGAAGCTTGGAAGCATGTTTTCTCCTATCCCCTGTTTTTAGTACGAGCTAACTAATGTATTCTTTATTGAATTTATGTTTATTAGTTGATTAGGAGCTTGGGTTTTGGTTAGAAAACAAGAATTTGATGTTTGGTGCCTATGTTTTGCTTGGAACTTAGGTGGTGCTTTACTGAGCTTAGTGGATTGCAAGAGTGCTTGATTCTTGCTTGTTACTTGGAGTTGAGGTAAAAAAGTTGTGTTTTCAAGTTCAATTAATGCTATTGGAATGAGTTTGCTTGATGAATTCGAGTAGTTCTAACAATAGCATTAGTTAGTGGGTAAGGTTGGACTATAGTGGACTATGAGGTTTCTAATGATTTGAATGATGTTATAATACATCCTAGATTGGCTTGTGATAGTTGGTTGTGATTTATGCAACATGTTTGTGAAGTTTGGAGGCTAACCAAGCATGTTTGATATGTTTGGTAAGTGTCCAAAGTTCATAGCAGTAAAATTTGGGAAAATTCTGTAGTTTTAGAGATTGGCGACGCGTCTCCAGCCTTGTACCATTGCCCACGACGTGTCTCCAATACAGGAAAGTTAGCAGAACATTACCAATTGTGGTGATGCGTCGCCAAAGGCATATTAGTTGAAATTTCCAGTTTTTACTAGGAAGGTTGAAGAGAGACCTAAGGGGGTTCTTAGGGTACCTTGGGGTCTAAGTATTCCAAGGGTACTCCAAGACTTACAAAAGTCCTTCGAGACCTAGAAGTTTTCTTAAGTTTTGTAACATTTTATGGTTACTTCTACTACAAGCAAGAAAACTAGGTTACTAAGGATCATAACTAAGTACCACTAGCTTAGGTGAGAGGTTTAGAACCCTTGGCGACCTAGCTGTGCTATTAGCCACGAGGTTGCAAGGTGAAACCTTAGTGCACCTAGCCTACAAGGTCTTTATGGCTTAGTCTACAATAGTCCCACCATAGTGCCCATGTACAACATAAACGGGAGAGGTTCAACTGGTGATTTATCACTAGTTAAGTTGGCAAGCTAAGCTTGCTAGAGGACAAGGCAATGCCTTGTAATTCAAGAACCAGGATGAGGAGATGTCTCAAGGGACCTAGGTATATACATATATTAGACTTTCAAGCTGTATGAGCTCACAGCAGGTTACATATGTTATCATATATGGAGTCCTTAGTAATTTTCTTGTAGGTGTAGTGAAGACTCTTACTAA
Organism: Aquilaria sinensis; assembly: GCA_005392925.1. Classification (NCBI taxonomy): domain Eukaryota; kingdom Viridiplantae; phylum Streptophyta; class Magnoliopsida; order Malvales; family Thymelaeaceae; genus Aquilaria; species Aquilaria sinensis. Next base: position 14,525 of record SMDT01001497.1, on the reverse strand, counting down.
AAATGTTTAAATTCTCACTCCCTATTTATGTTGTGCAGATTCTAAAGTTGTTGGCCCGGGTAACCATTGAGAGTTATCGTGGTAGTTGCTTTTGTTACAGGTATTTCACTTGAGAATCTTTATAATTCTAATCTACTTGGGTAACTTGTTAGTCAAGTAACAGTACTAACTACAGTCTTCCTTTGGCTGCAGAGCCTAGCACCATGTGGACAAAGACTTTTATGACTCGCCACTAGGACTTGCATCCAAGGTGGGAGTTAGTTCAAGAAGATCTCAGTTGAGGCTTGTATATATAGTACTCTTAGCTGTCTTCATTGTCTATATTTTAAGAAGTCCTAGACTCTAAGGTTACTTTTGGATGAGAGCATTAGTCTACTTCATGTATGAATGCTACCACACAGTTGTTTATGTGTAGTAAACTCACATAAATGTTGATTTTGTATGCTTTGGCTATTTAAACTTATTTTCTTTGAAAATGTTTTAGCCAAGTCAATGTCTTATGAAATTTTGTTAATTCAAGTCAAAGCATGAAGAGCATGCATTTTGCATATTCTAGGTTAATCAACTAGTATCACGGGATTTTAATCCACGCATATATATAACTAGTCAATTGCAACCACGTGAGACCAACTCTCACAAGCTTCCTAGGCAGGGGCCAAGGACGGTCATGTGATACCCTTTGTTGAATAGGCCTCAAAGTTGGAGTTGAAATCTTTGCCAAAGAATCTAAAGTATCCATACTCAAGAGAGGATAAAACTTTATCAGTGATAATTGCAAGTGATTTAATAGGAGATCAAGAAAAGAAGCTTTTGCGAGTATTAAAGGAAAATAAGATAGCAATTGGCTGGACATTAGTAGACATTAAAGAAATCAGCCCCTCAATTTGTATGCACCATATTCTCCTTGAAAATAATGCTAAACCAGTAAGAGAGTCGTAGTGCAAACTAAAACAACACTAAATCCAGCAATAAAGAAGGTTGTTTTAAAAGATATTCTGAAACTTTTAAAACAACAGATCATCAATCTTATCTTTAACAGTTAGTGAGTAAGTCTAGAATATATAGTTCCTAAGAAAATTAGTTTAACTCTTGTTCTTAATGCGCAAAATGAGCTTATTCCTATGAAAGTTCAGAACGGGTGGAGAATGTGCATCAATTTTAGAAAGTTGAATCTAGCCATGAGGAAATATCATTTTCCACTTCCGTTCATCGACCAGATGGTTGAAAGGTTGATAGGTAAGTATTTCTGCTATTTTTTAGATGGATTTTTTTGTTACTACCAAATAGCTGTAGCTCTCGAAAACCAAGAAAATACGACTTTTACTTGTCCCTATGAAACTTTTACATATCGTAGAATGTCCTTTGGATTGTGTAATGCCCCTAACACTTGTCAAAGATGCATGATGAGTATTTTCTCTACCTTTCTTGAAAATTGCATCGAAATCTTCATGGATGACTTTACTATTTATGGCAATTCTTTGGATCAATGTCTGGATAAATTGACTCAGGCCTTAAAATGTTGCATTGACATAAATTTGGTTATAAATTATGAAAAGTGTCATTTTATGGTTCAATAAGGAATAGTTTTAGGCCATGTAATTTCATCTAGGGATATTGAAGTTGACAAGGCCAAGGTGGACCTAATTGCAAATTCACTTATCTTACTAATGAGTAAGAGATTCATAGTTTTCTTAGCCACACAAGTTTTTACAAGCATTTCATTCAGGACTTCTTAAATATCGCACAACCTTTAACAAGATTGTTACAAAATGATGTGTTTTCCTACTTCGGAGAGGACTATAAATCAGCCTTCAAAAAGCTAAAAGAGTTGTTCACCTCTACACCGATTATACAGCCTCCCAATTGGGACATTCCTTTTGAGCTTATGTGTAATGCTAGTAAATATATTGTAAGAACTATACTTGACCAAAGGATTGGGAGAAATAGCCATCGCATTTACTATGTGTCAAGGACGTTGAATCCTGCCCAATGCAATTTTAGAACCACAACAAAATGAGCTTTTAGCAACTGTCATTGCTTTAGATAAATTTGATCATATTTACTCGGATCTAAAGTATTTTTTTTTTTCTGATTATGCAACTCTCAAGTACTTATTGGCAAAGAAAGAATCTAAGCTAAGGCTCATACATTGGGTTATGTTATTACAAGAGTTCAACTTGGAGATCAAGGATAAAAGAGAAGTGATAATTCTTTAGCTGATCACTTAGGTCGGCTTGTGCGTGAGGAAAAGGCTTTGCCTATTTTAGAGTTATTTCCCGATGAGCAGCTACTGCAGGTATCAGGTAAGGAGCCTTGGTTTGCTAATATTGTTAATTTCCAAATTGTTGGAATTTTACCAAAAGACTTGAATAAAGCAAAGAGGAACAAAATTAAAAATGACTCTAAGTTTTATATATGAGATGAACCATATCTTTGAAAAATTGGTTTTGATCAGATTATTTGTAAATGCGTGCCTGATGATGAGATTCATTCCATTCTTACTTATTTTCATAGTTATTTTTGTCGGGGACATTTTGGTCCTAAAAGGATGGCTAGGAAAATTTTAGACAATGAGTTTTGTTGGGAATCATTGTTTAAAGATTCTTATTAGCTTTGCAAGTATTATGAAAAATGTCGAAGAGATGGAAATTTATCCCACCGAAATGAAATGCCACAAACCTCTATATTATATTTTGAGCTTTTTTATGTATACAGAATGGATTTTATGGGACCCTTTTCTAACTTTTTTGGATTTGTTTATATAATGCTTGTTGTGGATTATGTTTTGAAATGGGTAGAAGTAAAGGCCACCCGTACTAAAGATTCTAAGGTTGTTGTAAGATTTCTCAAATCTAACATTTTTAGTAGGTTCTGGAATTCCTAGAATAATTATTAGTGATCAAGGTACACACTTTTGCAACCGTACTGTTGAAGTATTGCTGAAGAAATATAGAGTGCACCATCGAGTGGTCACTGCTTACCACCTATAAACTAACGGGCAAATTGAAGCCGTTAATGATCGCCTACAAAACATGAATTAGGATGTCATTGTATCAATTAGTTTATGGTAAGTTATGACATTTACTTATAGAAATTGAACATTGTACTTTTTGGGTAGTTAAGCAATACAACATGGATTTGAAAAAAATTGGGAAGGAAAAAAAATTGTAACTTCAGGAGCTGGAGGAAATCAGACAAAAAGCATAAAACAATGCTAGCATGTACAAGGAATGCACGAAATACATTCATAACAAGCAGCTGAATCACAAGCAATTTTTTAAAGGTCAAAAGTTATTGCGTTTTAATTCAAGATTAAAGCTCATGCTAGGTAAGTTAAGATCTAGATGGATTGGTTGGTTTGTTGTAGTGAATACTTGGTCGATCGTCGAAACCGCCAAAAATAATTCTGGTATCCCTAACAACTCAGAATAAATAAATTTATAGTCTAGCAGTGAAAACCAGGTCGAATCCCAAAGGAGATTTTTTTTTTCTTTACTGAAAGCTTCCTGTCAGAAAACTGAAATAAAAGATTGGGGGGGTTTCTTCAATTAAAAGCTGAAATAAATTAACTGTAGAATCAAAACGAAATTAACCAATACTAAAAACGCTCAGTTCAGGGTTGATTATCCATTCCAATCACGCAGTTGATCATCGAAAGAAAATATTTCTTCAATTCAAGCAAATAAACAGGACTCTCTTTAAAGCTAAAAAGAACCCTAAGAATTCAGCAGTAAAATTAACCAGAAAAAGCTTCAGATTAATTTCTTAATTTTGATTAACCAGATATTGAAAAGCAATTTCTAATTATCTCAAAATCAGCATTAAGATCAATGAACCAAAAAGTTTATTCCAGGCAACAATCCAAAAGCTTGAACAATTTAACCTGTCTTACTTCTTCGTATGAACTAACCAGAAATAAAAGCAATCTCCAATCAATTCACTTGCTTCTAATTGAATTCTTCACCTAAGCGGTTGAAAGAAAATCAAGCAGATTTGCAATTGCAGAACCAATTCAACAAGCGAGAACAGGAAAATTAATTGCAATAAATCTGAACAACAAAGAAGTAAATACTTGAATTTAAAGAAAGTTTAAGCAAGAAAAATCAATCCTCACAACCGGTGTTGGCGATGGAAATCGTCCCTAGAACTGAACTAGAAAATTACTCAGCCATGATCAAAAGAAAAACAAAGAAGAATAAAAGAAACTAAAACTAGAATTAGGAAAAAGAGATGGAGATGGGGGGTGCGGCGGCAGCCACGCTTAAAAGCCAAAGAAAACTAAAACCCATGGATAAACTCATGAAACTCCCTAAAATTTCTATATTGTGACAAAAGTACCCCAAACAAATTAAAAGATTCAAAATAACTATAAGGTTTCAAAGTTGTCAGCCAAGCAATGCTCCAGAACAGCAACAGTAACTTCAAGCTGATATTCGACCTTGATTCAGGCATTATTTCTCAAAACTCAAAGAATAAAAGTTGTAGATCTCTTTCTTATCTTCGAAACGACACCTGAATCGCATAAAACGGACATCTACAGCCAAAGATATGCCCAAAATACCGCAACTGCTTCTGAACCGGCGGTGACTCGTAAATCGCGACTTTGAAGCTGAATTTGACCCTCTTAACTTGCAAACTGGGTTTCATGGTCTGAATGTGATTTGTAGCTCCAGATGTTATATTTCCAATGAATCAATAATCACTTCATTCCGATCTCTGTAGCTCAAGATATAATTTTTCTACCGGAACATCACCAATCTGTCAACATCCTGAAAGAGCACAACCAAATTAAAACTTGTAAAATGGTAAATTAAATTCACTTTCAATCAATTAAGTATAGATATGATCTAAGCTACAAAACATACTCAAAATATATATTTAAGTTTCAAAACATATTAAAACATACTAAATATGAGAGAAATAAATATAATAAATATAAGCTTATCAATACTTTTTCTCATGGTGTTGTTGAAATTAAAAATATGGAGACTAACAAAGTTTTTAAAGTGAATAGTCACATGCTAAAACCTTTTCTTGAAAATTTTGTTGTCTTTTATAAGGAGGAGATTCACCTAGGTGCTCCTATCTATGAGTTAGGTTGATGTAGAAATGAGCTGTCTAGCCAAAGACAATAAAGAAAGGCCCTTGAAAGAGGTAACCTAAGTGTGGTCTTATGCCATAAACAATCAAGATTTCTGTTGACACCCAATTTCGTCCGACCATTAAAAAAAATTATCCGTTAAAAAAATTAAATTAAAAAATAATTTAAAATTTTATTTTTATTATTTTTATTATTATTATTATTACTAAATTTTTTTTATTAGTTTAAAATATATTTTTGTTTTGTGAAGATTTGATTTAAAATGATATATGTGTGAATATGTGTATGTTTGAACATAAAAATGAAAATTTCAGAAAAAAATGACAAAAAATTAAAAGTTTGAGGTAAAAATGACAAAATTGAGAAGTTTCGGACAAAATTGACAAACTCTGAAAGTTTCAGGAGCTTTGGGTAATTTTGCCGCGTCAATTTTGGGCCTAAACGGACGTTTCTGGCCCAAATTGACAGAAAACGTTAAAATTGTCAAAATCAGAAGCTTCTGAGCTTATCCAGAGCTGGAGTAACGTAAAGGACTGAAAATGTCATTTTACCAATTTAAAATATAAGTTTGAGATTTTTTATTAATTTATCCGTCCACAGTTCAGCCAAGATCCTTCTATAAATACCCCCCTAAATTCAGTGCTGAACACACAGAAAAAAATAGAAAGAAAGCTTAGCGCTCCGTTTTGAAAAAAAGAAAATATTACAGCCTTAATCCCTGGCCTCTCTTACTTATTCCCAGAACACCATAAATTTCCCCTGTCTGCCGTTTAACTCCCCCTTTCACCGATTCCGTTTTCTTTCTTTTTTGCCTCCGTCACGCTGCCACCACGCCGCCGTCACCGTCGTCCAGCCACCACCGTCGCCCACGCCGTAACGCCGCCGCCCACGCCGCGCCGCCGCCGGGTCCTCCCTTCCTTTTTTTTTTCCTTCCTCCTCCTGCCGCCTCCGCCGTGCTCCCCCGCCGCCGTCGCCCTGCCCCGCCGCCGTCGCCTCGCCGCCCCTTCGCCTGGCCACGCCGTCACCTCCCCTGCATGTCGCCGTGCTGCCGCTCGCCCGCTTCCCGCCGTCGTCCCTGTTTCGTTTCAACAGCTTTCAATTTTAATTTTAAAGGGTACAACTCTCATTTAATCCTTCATCTTTTCAATTTCTTTCACTTTGGTCACTAACCTTTTATTTTGTTCTTGCAGAATTAATTACTAACCCTTTTAATTTTTTTTTTACTTGTTTATTTATTTGTTAATTATTGTTATTATTACTAACCCCTTTTTTTATTATTTTTATTAAACTCACTAACTAATCTAACTTTACTAACTTTTTTTTATTGTTATTAACAAAATTAATCTAACTTTACTAACTTTTTTTTTTATTGTTATTATTAACAACTAATCTAACTTTACTAACTTTTTATTGTTACTAACTTACTAACTTACTAACTTAACTAACGAACTATACTTTTTATTATTAATTAAACTTGCTGTTATTATTGTTAATAATTAATTCAACCAACTTAACTAACTTTTATTTTATTATTGTTATTAACAACTAACTTTACTAATTTTGCTAATTTTTATTATTGTTGTTATTAGTATTGTGTTATTAAAGTGGATGGCCAAAAAGCCCCACTTTATTTATTTATTTCTTTTTTATTGACCTTTAATTTTTATTTATTTACTTTATGTGTTTTACTTATGTATTTGCATATGTATATTTAATTTGTGTAATTTTTTAAGTGGATGGCCAAAAAGCCCCACTTTATTCTTTATTTATTGGCCTTTATTTACTTGTATGTAATTGTTTGTTTTACATAGTTGATTAAACTTATTTCACTTTTAGCTATAAAAAAATAAATAATAACAAAACAATAAGAAGGTTTTTTTTTTGTGTGAATAATTAACTTTATTTTAGGACTAATCAAGAATCCATTTTTATTACCAAGCCCCCATCCTTTGTTTTCTTTCATATTTTTAAATATTAATTGGAATAGTAAAACGTATCCTTTTTATTTCCTCAAAAAAAAAAAATAACAAAAATTTAACCTTTTTTTTTTCTTTTTTTATAAAAAAAATCATAACCAAACGATTCCACAAAAATCAATTTTTTTTTAAGTATATTTTTAGACCCAAAGATTAGATAATTATTTTAAAAATCTTTCAAAAAGAAAGAATGAAAAATAAAATTTTAGACAACATTTTCCAAAATTCCATAAAAAATTTATGACAAAAAAATTAATAATTAATTAAATAATGAATAATAAATTAAAGATTTTTCAATAAATTTTTATTATCAAATTTTAAATGAATAAAATTAAGATACCAAAAATCCATATTATGATAATCCTCCGGGATTCATGATATGGATTAAAATTAATTAAAATATAAATTAAAATTTCATCAAATTCCGTTCCGTGTCCAAATGACTCGGCAGAGTCCATGGTTCGGAAATATCAAATTTTAAAAATTACGCAAATAATTACAAATTAATTACCAAAAATCCACATCTGACTAATCCAGTTAAAATTTCTAATTTTGAAAATTAACTGAAGTTGTTAAAAATCAAAGTAAAACAAAATTAAAATCAACTAAGGTGCCAATTTTGGGCGCTATAACAAAGTTGTTTTAGCGTAACCGTACTCCCGAACCCCCGAACTCTCGCAGACCAATTTTAAGGTGACCAATCGACCTAAGAAAACTGATTGGTGGCGACTCCAGAAAACCCGACGTTGCTACAGCTTGGCGACTCCACTGGGGAGTCGATATTAGTGAGTCGAGCTTACAAGTTGATTTGTTTTGATTTACTTTGCTTATTATTATGTGGATTTATATATTATATTTACTTAAATAAACATGCATAATGCATTCACAATATGAAGCTCTATACCCGAGCTTCCTTAAATCAAACACGATTCTTTCTAAGCGGAATTGGTGTTGTTGTCCTTGTGAGGCCATGGTCTCCAAGCCTTCACCGGTTTCAAAGTAGCAAAGTAGTGTATTGCCTTCTGAGACGGTTAGTCTCTGCATGGGCCCACGAAAAGCTACGACTCGAATTAATCCATTCCTTACATAAACCCTAGAGGGTAAGGAATCGGGCCGTCACTATAATTTAGTGACGGGATTCGGGAACTATCCCTTGCCTTTTTGATAAGCCACCTTATGCATATAGAACTCCCCACTTAACCATAGAACTGACCATAGAATTCCTCCCATTTTACCAACGCCATAAGCATATCCTTGTTATGCTGTGTTGTTACTCTACACTTTTCTTCGTATGGTTTTAACTTGTTTATCCATAATACTTCATGAGTTGTTAATTGCTATTTAACTTATTAATAACCTTATCTTTCTTGTGCAATTATTCTTTATGCATCAAAACCATGCATCAAACTATGCTAACTTTTTGGTCTTTTATAATAACAACTAAAAGTCTTGAAGTTCCACAATAGTGGATAATCAAATGCATCATTACATCAATCATGTGCATACAAAGTCTGATAAAAACATAATCTCATATTGCATGCATCCATTGCATCAATCACATACATGTAGAGTCTAATAAAATAAATCTTACTTTAAAAAGGTAAAATTGGACCTCAACACCGATATTCAACTCGGCTCCAAACAAGATTAATGGCAGAACAAGCCGAAGGACGTCTCATAGAGATGGAGTCCAAGATTGAAAGTATGGCAGAACAGATGAGACAATTGATGGAACTAATCAAGGGGAAAGCAACTCAAGTTCCCATCAAAGAAGCACAAGATCCCACTTATCCTCCAGGATTCACTCCGCAATGAGTCTCAGTCCAAGAAAACCTGTTTCAGGAACCAGGACCGTCTGTTAGTGTTCACCTGAAACAAGACACTGTATATGAAGAGAAGAAGACACCACCAAAGGAAGAAGGAGAATCTCAAAAACTCGAAACAATAGAAAAAAGACTGCGAGCCATTGAATGAGGTACTATATTCAGATCTCTCTCAGTGGATGACCTCTGCTTAGTGCCAGACGTCATAATCCCTTCGGACTTTAAGGTGCCAGATTTCGTGAAATACGATGGAACGAGTGATCCCATCACTCACATCACATTGTTTCTAAGGAGACTACAACCACTCACAAAAGATGAAAAGGTGTGGATTGCACTTTTTCAGGAAAGCCTCACAAAATCAGCATTACAGTGGTATCTAAGTCAAGGTCCAAGAAACATTAAAACTTGGAATGACCTTGCTCAGGCCTTCATCGTCAATTATAAACACGTTATGGACTTGGCTCCAGATCGCCAAACTCTCCAAAACATGGAGAAGAAAAAGCCAGAAACTTTCAAGGAATATGCCCAACGGTGGAGGGACTTAGCTGCACAAGTTCAGCCACCCATGACAGAAAGAGAAATGGTCACTTTGTTTGTCCAGACACTGAAATACCCATATTATGACAAACTCATTGGCAATTCGGCAACTAATTTCTCCGATGTTGTCATGTCTGGAGAAAGGATCGAGCATGGGATTAGGACTGGGAAGATTGCTGAGTCCTTTAGTGATCCTATGAAAAGAGGAGGACCATCCAGAAGAAAAGATGAAGAAATACAACAAATAGGACGCGGAAGAGGGATTCCCCTTGTGGGTACTGTGGCCACCGGACCTCGCCTATCCTATTCTGCCAATAGGCCCAATTATTATCCTCCGAATAGGCCCAATGATTATCCTCCGAATAGGCCCAATGATTATCCTCCCAATAGGCCCAACAATTATCCTCTCAACAGGCCTAATCAGTTACGGCCACCTGTTCCGACTCCTCCAGTACCTGCACAAAGACCAAGAGAAGTTTTTGCGCCAATTCCCATGACTTACACTGAATTGTATCCAAAACTCATCGAAAGTCAACTTATTCGCCCAATTCCTACAAGGCCATTGGAACCCCCGTATCCAAGGTGGTATGACCCCAACATAACTTGCCCATATCATGAGGGCGCTATAGGCCACGGCTTGGAAAATTGCATAGCATTGAAACGCATAGTCCAACAATTAATCCAGTCAAAATGGTTGGACTTTTCTGATGAACCAAACATCACTCACAATCCATTGCCGCCTCATCAGGCTAAACCAGTCAATATGATAGAAAGAATGTCACCGGCCGATAAAGAAGTCAGTCAACGATATCATAACAGATACATCCAAAGAGCTTTGCTGATGAACAATGATGAGCTACTATCATTCTCAGATCAAGCAAAGTGAGTAAACGTAACTGAGTCCAGCACAAGGTCTGGTACTATCACCCATCATAAGTACCTCATCAAGTCCATCGTTGAATAAGGCCTATGTTGATCCTGATGTGAATAGAGATGTTGTTGGTAACAATGAAATAGAGCTGCCATCTATCACATTCAGCTGGACGTGTGAGATGATTACATTCCAAGTTCCTTCTTATACAAAGATCCAACCTAACAGTTCTTATCGACCAAAACCTTACATTTTGGCGGAGCAATTCCCTCCTCATACCACCAACAAATGAATCACTATTACTGAAAATTGTGTGGCACTTTGAAGAAGGCTCAAATATCAATGGTAGCAAAGACCAAGTGACTTTCTTTTCCAAGTTGGTCCAGAATCCAAATGTCTGAAATGTGCTATGATCCCGATCCCCAGTTTTATTGTGATTGGTAATTGAAAGTGAAGATTTTGAGCTGGAATTACATTGATTTTGGAAGGCCTCCAAGTCAGATCTGACCTAACAGTTCGCACACACTTTTGAATGACAGGGAATCCTTTGAGTAAACTTGAATATTTCAGAGCTTGCCAAAGTAATTTAATAGTAAAAATCTCCTAGATTTAGTCCAGAATCTAGGGTGTAGTCTTTGTTAGATGGACACCTAGTATTCTTTTTTTCTAGTACAACAAAAAGATGTAATGCGTACATTATACTACTTTCCATTTTTACACTCTTTGCCATTATACTATCCATTATTGCTATCACACTTTACTTTTTGACAACCGGTAATTCTTTTTGTTCTCCAACAAAAATATGTTATATGTGCATTCTACCACTTTTTACCAAAAATTTCATTTTTACATCTATCTCTCAATCTTTGCCATTATACTATCTATTATTCCCATCACACTTTACTTTGTAAACAATACTACTCGTGGGTGAAAATGAAAGTTAAGGGAGATTTGATAGTAGTGATCTTGAAAGTGCTGCCAAATCTAGTAAGAAGGATTCCAAATGTTGCACCTCAACTCTCAAAAGGAATTCACAGTGGTTATCAACATCCTTGCAAGAAGTCCGGGGTTAGCTTCCAAAGAAGGTAGCTCTCATATTAAATGACTTCAGTGGCCTCCCAATTCTCACAAATGCTCAACACAAGAAAAGATTCTCGGTTCTACGCAACACAAATTCTAAAAAAAAAGAAGTTCATCCCTTCCATCAAAAGACAACAAGGAAAAATTCAAATCCAAAACAAAAAGAGACTGAGAGCAAGCACAAGCAAGTAAAGCCACTTGAGTCATCTCACTTCAAGAGGGCTATAATCTCGGTTCTCCGCAACACAAACTTCAAAAAGGAAAGAAGTTCATCCCTTCCATCAAAAGGCAACAAGGGAAAATTCAAAACAAAAAAAAAAACTGAGAGCAAGCACGAGCAAGCAAGGCCACTTGAGTCATCTCACTTCAAGAGAGTTATCAAGTATGCCATCATCATAGCTCACACAAAAAAAAAAAAAAAAAAAAAAAAAAAAAAGAAAAAAAAAAAAAAAAAAGAGCTCAAGATAAAGCCAAAGAAAGAAAAGATAGAAAAAGTGAGCTATGGATTCTAGACTGAAAACCTGCAAAGGCGGTTTAGAAAACAAAAGCAACCCTCAAACCAAGCGTACACAAAGACCACGATAGTTGGGGGGCAACAGATGAGGTCTAACTTTCTGGAAAGAGTGGCAAGTTTGAGGTCATCACTATTGAGTTTTTCACCATAATCAAATTTGCTCACGAGTAGTATTAAAAGACCATTCTTTCACACCACTTAAATTTAACTTTCCTCAGACCTAACATCCTCATTCAGTCAAAAGACTATCAATGTGAATCATGTTTCTACCTTATTTAATACTGCTCACGAGTAGTATTAAAAGACCATTCTTTCACACCACTTAAATTTAACTTTCCTCAGACCTAACATCCTCATTCAGTCAAAAGACTATCATTGTGAATCATGTTTCTACCTTATTTAATACTGCTCACGAGTAGTATTAAAATACTCTTCTTTCACGCCACTCAAACTTAACTTTCCTCAGACCTAAAATTTACCTCTTGATATCATCCTCATTCAGCTAAAAGACTATCATTGTGAATCATGTTTCTACCTTATTACCCTGCACAGTTTATGTCTTCGAGTTGGAAAGGGGAAGAATGACAGGATATTTTAATTAAAAACAAAGACCGTAAGTTACTTGGTCAAGCTTTGCAAATTGATGAAAAGTTTTTCTTTAAGGCCAAACCATTATTCATTAATGTGTGTAGACTTAAAAGTGAGGAGATAACTTGAGACTTTCTTTAAGAAGATGTGGTTCTTGTAAGAGAAATTCATGATCAAGAACCATCACAAAGGTCTAGAAATCCTCGACCTTCTGTTAAATCAAAGGCGAGATGATATCTCTTTCCACATAAACACCATATTCAGGGGGGCAAAGTAGTCTCTACGAAGCGTAAGAGGAGTATTGCCAACAAAGAAGTTCAATAGACAAAGGGGGCAAGTCTTATGGATCAGAACCTGAGTTTAAGAAAGAGCAATCACTCAGATTATAGCCTTCGATAGTATGAAATCCATGACAAGGGATGAGTATTTGAAGAGATATAAAGTACGAGGCGAGCGAACATTAAAGAAATTGAGGCCAAAATTCAAGAGCAAATCAAGGAAAGAAGATTTTTGAAAAGAGTTAGGCTTTTGAGACAATGGACAATAGCTGGAAAGCGAGACAATGGACAACAGCTGGAAAGCGAGACAATGGACAACAGCTGGAAAGCATAAAGAGATTCAATGATAGAAGGCAATTATAAAGAGGATCCAATAAAGCAAAGATATAAAGAACTATATCCATAAAAAAAAATATAAAAGAATACAATCAGTTACGCATGCATTACATTCATGCATTTTACATCATGCATACATAGCTTTTGCATAACAGGGACCAAATGGGAAGCACATCCACGGCACAGTTACAACAGCATAAGCTGAGATCTCAATGACATCAGCTCTTACCAGTCTATCACTGGATGCACAGCTAATACGTTGGAGCCAACCCGCATCAGGAATTCAAGGATAAGGTAGATAATATTGTCAAAAGCTTGGCAATAGATTCAATAATTGAGACTACACTTGGAAGGACAGGATTGATGCCAGCTTAGCAGTATCCAAGATAAGAGATAACCACGGTTAAAGATAAGCGCGGATATCAAGAAATATTGTCGTTGATAATTTGTCAAAAGCGGGCAACGGATCCAATAATTGAGGACTGGATCGACATGTCATGCCTGATGAGATATCAAAGATAAGAAATATCTATGACATTAAAATAAAGTAGGATCCACTTTTCTGGTTAAGTGGCGGATACGGTACTCCGTGACTCTCAAGTCGGCTCTCTCAGTTGCCCATAATAACTGATTCCTTCACCCCATCTTTCTTTTGCTTCCTCCAAGAAAATGGATCCTACTTTTTCTGCCTTGCGAAAGTATTTTCCTTCTCTCCCAATGAATATTCTCAAAAAGATCTACCGAGTTCGCTGCGAACGATTAATAGTTTTGATGCACAAAGGAATCCCAGAAGATGTGCGATGGTTCTGGGGTTTTTTAAAAAAATCGAAGCCAAGGTTTGTCTGGCAGGTAATATCCCAGAGACATTTGCGTCTTACATGCCTGGTGTAGGCAAAAGCTCTTATGCCAGAAAGAGAAGAGCGAAAAGATTACAAGTCTGCCATAAATGTGGTCGGTGGACTTGGTCGGTGGACTTGTAAGACTAGGTGTCGTTCTTTAGGAATGATCTCCAATAATCGAGAAGATAAAATACGGTTCATCAAGAATGGCTTGAGTAAGGACTCATTGGATGATATCCAATTGACTCTTGAGACGCATTCTTGTGGATCTGTGCAACGTGAAATTCTTGGTTTATGGAGTATTTTTCATGAAGAACGAAACCGTTACAGTCCCAGGAATCTGACTTTAAAAGACCCTGTTTGCCAGCTTGTAAGAAAGTTGGATGGGAAGCAGATCCTCGACTCATAGAAGCCGTTAATGCCGTTACTGGACGTAAAATCAATTGAAGATGTGAGCCACAGTCACAATTACTGTACATACGGTTTGTTGTATTTGGAAAAATTTGCATTTTCTTTTGACAGATGTACATGCTCCCCTAAGTGTAATCGACACGTTATCCCTTTTCATCACTATAAATGCGT